>CM052216.1:194523-366559 GCA_028454225.1 Lasioglossum leucozonium | reverse complement strand
GAAGAAGCGAGCGAACAAGTCGAATTGAAGAAACCAAAGAAGAAGAAACCGGTTGTGGAGGAAGCTGCCGATGAAATCACGATTAAGAAGGTAGTGGTAGAAGAAAAGGAGGAGGAAGAAGCTCCAGCCGAGTTTACCTTGAAGAAAAAGAAACCGAAGGAGAAGCCAGCTCCGGAAGAAGTAGAAGAAGAGGTTACTTTGAAGAAACCAGCGAAGAAGGAAGAGGTGAAGCCGCCGGAAGAAGTTTCTGAAAAGGTGGAGCTGAAGAAACCAAAGAAGAAGAAGCCCGTGGCGGAGGAAGCTGCCGACGAAGTAACCATAAAGAAACTGGTGCCCGCGGAAGCTGAAGAAGTTCCTGAAGAGATCACTGTTAAAAAGAAAAAGAAACCGGAGAAACGACCATCCGTCACCGAAGAGATCGAAGAAACTGCGGTAACCTTGAAGAAAACTCGAGCACCGGAAAAACCCGTTGAGGAAGAAGAAGTGTCGACCGACGTGCAAATAAAGAGGAAGAAAGCGCCGAAGAAGGTTGAAGAGGTGGCTGCCGACGAGCTTACCGTTAAAAAGATCGAAGAGATCGAGCAACCCGAGGAAGAAGAAGAGGTACACGAATTCACCTTCAAGCGTAAACCACCGAAGCTCCCTCCGAAACCGATCGAGGATATTTACGAAGATGTGACTCTTCGCAAACTGCGGCCGAAGAAGAAGCCCAGGGCAGACATCAAGGAGGTGACCGAAGTAGAAAATGTGACGTTCCGGCCGCGCAGCACGAAGACGAAAGAGGACGTGGAGCAGGAGTTCAAGATATCTTTGAACACTTACGAAGAGGAAGACATTTCGATGTCCGGAAAGGTCCGATTGAAACCGAAGAAACGGCCAATGACATACTCGGAGGAAACCGGCGAGGAGACGATCAGGATTATACAGGAAATAGAGGACGATTCCGGTCCGATCATCGAAGAGATCATAGACGAATCGGACGAGGAAGCCAAGGACGAATACAGCATCGAGGAATTGGAGACCGACGAAATGAACTTGCCGTTGAGACGAAAGAAGAAGAAGGTGCCCAGGCCGTACAAGGTCGAAGACGTCGAAGAAGGCGATGTCAAGCTCAAGTTGAAACGCGAAAGGAAGTACTCGGTTGAAGAGACCGACGAGTCCCTGGCGCTGAAGCTAAAGAGCAAGAGACGCGTGTCTACGTACGACGAAGGTTCGACGGAATTTTACTATTCGCGCTTTCGCAGATAACGATTTAATCCGATTGTAACATGCTTTCAGCTAAAGTAGACATTAACGTAACGCATCGGACATATCGAGCTTTAGTGAGTATACTCGCCCCTGATCTTCCCGTGCCTCTAAACGAGATATTTCACCTTGTCCCATGCTTCATTGATCCGCTGCGAACGAAAGCATATCGGTACTCCGTATAACGTACTTTAATAAAATGGCAACAAAACGCTTTAATTGCAGATTCAACGCTACGCCAAACCGCTTAATTCGATTCGCTTTCATCTTACGCGTACAGACATCCTGTATAACGAATAAAAAGTTGGTCGCTGAAAAATATCAGTTCACGATCGTAGAATATTTTATGATTTGTATTGTATATTAACTGATCCCGTGATACCAAATTATTTACTTAAATATCTATAACATTGTAGAAGAGGCAACGCTAAGTATCACCAGAGAGGAGGAGATTTCAGAGGAAGGTATGTTCGTTACTTTTTAATATTTTTTATTGTCTTTCGATACTCGATATTATATTCTAAATTCTATAATGTTTTGCGCAATTTTGCAGATGAAATCGACTACGTTGTCCGCGATGGCGACACAATGTTTTCGATCTGCTCGTACGTGGCAGAAACTGACGAAGCCATTAACCTCGTGGAAGGTGAAAGGGTTTACGTTATCGGTATGTTTACGACTATTTCGTCTTTTTATAAATTACGCGACGATGTGCGAAAATAATTGTTTGTCTTGTGTTTCCACAGATCATACCAACCAGGACTGGTGGTTCGTGAAGAAACATCTTACGGAAGAGAAAGGATGGGTCCCAGCACAGTATCTTCTCAACGAAGCGCATTATACTCTCTATTTGCAACGCAAATTACACGAAAAGATCGACAAATTACCAGTATTTGAGAGTAAGTTAATCTTTATTTATATGTAGTCGTTAAGCAGACATTCTAAAACGACTTAAAAAGTTTTAAAAGACTTAATTGACTCGGCGTTGCGTAAAGTGAAATACTCATCGCGAATAAACAATAAATACGTTTTTTAACGACAGAGCCTACGCCCGGTGAACAGGCGTCAGCGCCAAGGTTCGTCGAGAAACTGCAACCAATTCACACACCGGATGGCTATACCGTTCAATTCGAGTGTCAAGTGGAAGGTGTACCGAGACCACAGATCACTTGGTTCCGACAAACCGCAATCATCAAGCCGTCTCCTGATTTCCAAATGTATTACGACGAAGATAATGTGGCCACTCTGATCATTCGAGAAGTGTTCCCCGAAGATGCTGGTACCTTCACCTGTGTTGCTAAAAATGCTGCTGGATTTGCGTCCAGCACCACGGAGTTGGCCGTAGAAGCGCCTCTTTCCGATCATGGATCGGATCTGACCGGACCATCTAGAAAGAGTCTATCGAGGTACGTTTCTTTATAATTCAGAAAACTATGTATACGTGCATACGTACGACTTCAACCGTGTATAAATGCATATCCGCAGAGAATCATCTCTGGCCGACATCTTGGAGGGAATACCACCCACGTTCTCCCGAAAACCAAAGGCAAAGTATGTGAACGAAGGCGATGACGTGATCCTGGAATGTCGCCTGGTCGCCGTACCCGAGCCCGAAATAACGTGGTACTATAAGGACAAGCAAATCACGACTAAAGAAAACATCAGAGTCGCGACAGAAAGCGACATGCACATGTACTGCAGCGTCATTAAGATCATCAAAGTGCAAAAGAAGCAAGAAGGAAAGTACACTATCGTTGCTAGGAACAGGGAAGGTGAAGCTACCATCGAGATTCCTATGAAGGTTTGTAGATCTTCGAAATTAATGTATTTTATTATTAATATTAATAATAATAAATTAATTATAAAAAATAATTTCGTTAAATAATAATAATTTCCGTAGGTGAAGACCGGCAAACAAGAACCACCAGAGATTCTTGAACCCCTGCAATCGTTTGTAGTCAGAGAAGGCGAGACTGTAGTATTATCGACTCAGATAGTCGGAAATCCGGCGCCCAAAGTCACTTGGTACAAGAATGGTAAACCACCGAAGGGTCTAACACCAAAACAAGATGGCCATGTGAACACACTGACACTGATTCAACCCCAAGTATCGGATACTGGAGATTATTCGGTGGTGGCTACCAATGATCTAGGCACGGTAGAGACGAAAGCAACGTTAACAGTCGAAAGTAAGAATTTTATTCGGTTTAGTTTACGAAGTTTATTAACTCTTTGCTACAAACGCTTCGCAGAATCATATACTTACTACCTAGAAATGTTTATGATACGATATTACACGGTAATATGAAATCTCCACTTTTTTGGAGTATATTAATTCATTTTAGATTACTGCTTGTATTAATGCCGCAATATGCTTCGCTAATATTTTTTTCCAGTATACCTGAAGTCTTCTCTGACCATTAACATGCAACAGCACTCGTACGAACGCTACACCGTGACCAAGGGTAGGATATGCTTTTGCTTTTGCTCGCTGCAATTTATATTCGATTTCGAATATATCGTTGATCGAAACGGATGAGGTTTAAGTCAAAAGTAAAATGTGGAATATGTAATTCTTTTTTCTAGAAATACCAAGCGGTGCTCCAGAACCTCCACTCTTCACGGAACGGTTCCAAGAACTTACTGTTCCAGAAAAGGGTACCTTCAAACTTGTGGCCAAGGTTACCGGAAATCCTGTACCGGAAGTCACATGGTTGAGGTACAGTGTCTTTTAGAAATTATATGTTAAATATCAAAAGTTGAAAACTTCGTTTCAATCTGAACCAATAATATCTTAAAATGTATTATTATCTTCAGGAATAACATGCCTTTGGAGAAATCTCCGAACATCGCAGAGACGTACGACGGCGAGAACATTATCCTCGAGATTCGAAACGCTAATTCGGAAATAGACGCCGGAGATTACAAATGCATTGCTAGCAATCCTGTTGGTAAAGCTTCGCACGGTGCAAAGGTCACGGTAGACGTCGACAAAGTAACATTCACGAAACTGCTGAAGGAAGAAGTGATCGTTGACGAGTACAAGACGCTAGAATTAACCTGCGAGACATCTCACACAGTCTCCACGAAATGGTGGCATAATCACAAAGAAGTCAGTGGCATGGATCATCGCGAGATCGTTCAAGAAGGACATGTACATAAATTGGTAATCAAAAAGACCAGTCCTATGGACGAGGGTCGTTACGAGTGCACCGTTAAGAATCAATCTACGACCAGTAACGTCGCTATCAAAGGTAGACGTTTCTTAATTGTTTATTGTATAAGTTATTACTGAACAAATAATGTAAATTTTTATTCATTTTACAGCTACTAAACCAGAATTCGTGAAGAAGTTGGAAGACTTCGAAGTGAAGGAACGCGATGTCGCCATTTTGGAAGTTGAAATTACATCGCAGACCGCCGACGTGAAATGGTTCAAGGATGGAGAACCACTGCGACCCAGCAAAGAAAAATTAGAGTTCGTCAAAGATGGTACCGTAAGAAAGTTGCTAATTAGAAGTGCATCGGTACACGACGAGGGCGAATATTCTTGTACCCTATTGGACCAAGAGTGCTCAGCTGAAGTCACCGTTGTCGGTGAGTACCGTTCTTTCGCGTAAACATAAATCATAAATCAAAAATAAGAATAAGATTTGTATTTCTCCAATCATTTCAGAATTACCACCGGAAATTATTACAAAGATGCAAGACGTGACTATAGCAAGGGGCGAGAGAGCAACTTTCGAGATCGAATTAACGAAAGGAGACGCGCGGGTACGATGGTTCAAAGACGGCCAGGAACTACAGTTCTCTGAACACGTGCAATTATCCATCGACGGTAAGAGACAGAGGCTGAAGATCTACGATACAGAACCGGAAGACGCGGCTGTGTATTCTTGCGAAGTTGGTAAACAGTCTTCGTCGGCCAGACTGACCGTCGAGGAACCTGGAGTGGACTTCATCACGAAATTACCGGATGTGACTTTGGTACCGTTGAACGCTGACGCAGTCTTCGCGATAGAACTGTCTCAGAATGTACCGGTCGCTTGGCTCAGGTAACAAAATAAAACTATGCAACGCGAACTAAATGTAACACGATATTACTTTATATCACAAAGAAGACTGATCATCGGACCATTTCACAGAAAAACGGAAGTCATCGAGGAGTCACCGAAATACACCATCGTCGACGAAGGTAACGTGAAAAAATTGATCGTCAAGAAATGCACAGCCGAAGATATCTCGGAATACGTAGCAATAGTCACTAATGTGAAGACGTCGTCGAAATTAAGAGTCGAAGGTATAATTTCAATTAATAACATAGCACTTCTGTTCTCGCATCGATGAAACTTTGTCAACGAACAGTTAACAATTCTAACTGGACATATTTTCAGTGATTGAAACGCCGCCAAAGATTCATCCGGACACACCGAAGAAATACAAAGTGAGAAAGGGCGAGGATGTCGATATTGTCGCGAACTATACCGGCACTCCGAAACCTAGCGACGAATGGACAATAAACGGCACCGTGGTCATCAAATCGAAACGAGTGGTGCCGTCGCTCGACGAAGAATGCGCGAGCTTGACCATCAGGAAAATCCAAGAGGAAGATGTCGGTGATTACACTTTGAAACTGGCGAATCACCTTGGCGAGACCAGTATCGATATTAACGTCGTCATAGTGCGTGAGTATCGTACTTAAACAAATTTAATTCTCTTGTCACTTGCAATCGCTTGAATGCAAAGTACGATAAAATACTCTTGTATTACGCAACTGTATTAACGTTTTTAGATGTACCGAGTGCGCCAGGAGCACCAGAACCATTGGAAATCGACAACGACAGCGTCACGCTTCACTGGAAGAAACCAGATTCAGATGGAAATACGCCAATTGTCGAATACATCCTTGAACATCGAGAGAAGACTGAAACTTCGTGAGTATTTGGTTATTCTCTCTAGTTATAGGACCTTACTAAATTGCTGTCAACGTTAACTCGCAGATGGACCAAGATCACGGAAACGATAACAGAGACAACGCATAAAGTCACAAAATTAACCACCAACAAAGAGTACACCTTCCGCGTGACAGCCGTAAACGAAGAAGGTCCAGGCGATACATCGCCGACGTCTCCTTTAATAAAGATATCGAAACCATCGGCAGAAGAACCACCAGTTGTCCTGGAACCCCTGAAGAGCGTTATCGCGAGCTTAAACGAGACAGTTACCCTTTCGTGCGTCATTGGTGGAACACCGACTCCGGACATCACTTGGTACATAGTTTTCTGAAAATCTGACGATGACTTCTTAAAACGAAAACTACCGTGGCATCAAAAACCAATTGTTTTCAGGTTGAGGAATGGCGAGACGTTCAAAGACAGCAACATCGCATACGATAATCGTGTAGCGAAATACATCATCGCCGAGACAACAGAGACTTCGTCGGCAACGTTCACGGTAAAGGCGAAGAACAGTATCGGAACAGCGGAAACAACATGCGAGCTGAAGATACAGGAAGCACCAAAGATCAGTTACGATGAAACCTTGGCGAGCCAAAATCTCCCTGTGAACAACCAATGGACGGTCGAGATTCGAACCAGCGGCTTCCCGAAACCGGATGTAACATGGTCGAAGAACAGCAAGAAGATCGTCGACAAACGCGTCTCCGTTCAAACCGAGGAAAAAACTTCTACTATCTCGATTTCTTCTCTTACCAGGGAGGACACTGGTACTTACACGGCGAAGGCGAGCAATCAGGCCGGTAGTTCCTCGGTTGATCTGCGTCTCAGAGTGATCGGTAAGTGTGCGAGAAATCCGATAATTATAATTCTGAACATTATAACTGTATCGCGTTAATTTTTGAATTTATATTTCTCGTAATTTTAAAACTTGTTCCTCGAACTTTCAGACAAACCCAGCCAACCGCAAGGACCGGTTATCTTCAAAGAAGTCAGACAAGATCGAGTTACTCTTGAATGGCGACCACCAGCCGACGATGGTGGTATCGAGCTTGAGAAATACACCATCGAAAAGTGTGAACCTGGAAAGGCCTGGGTGAAAGTCGTTGACATCGACAAGGAGGTGGAAAGCTACTGTGCGCATAAACTGCAGCAGAACGCAGAGTACAAATTCAGGATCATCGCTACGAACATTGTTGGAGTATCGGAACCATTGGAATCGGACACGGTCAAGATGAGAACTTCCTTCGGTACGACAAATATTTAAAAAAATTGACATTGCTAATAATTAATATACCAAACTTTCCGAAACTATTAGCGTAATCTTATAATACGGACGTATTCGCAGAACCACCAGGACCACCAAGAGGACCGCTAGAAGTATCAGGAATGACGAAGACATCGTTCACGATAAAGTGGCAGCCTCCTGAGAACGACGGCGGCACGCCAATCACGGAATACATTATTGAAACGAAAGAGGAATCGAGGAAGACTTGGCAGAAGGTTATTCAATTAAATAGAAATTATTAAAACGAAAGGATTCGAAGCATAGGTACTTACGTAGATTTATCGTTTATAGATCGACACTACCAAATACGAGGTGACTCACCTCGCCGTAGCAAACTTGAAGACAGATGTACCATACAACTTCAGGATAACAGCGAAGAACAGTGTCGGAACTGGACCTCCTTACGTAGCCGAAGAAGCAATCGCGCCGGGAAAACGAATCAGTAAGCATTACACATATACATGTGTATAATATTAATCACATATTTGATTATTAAAATTGTTATTTTCAAATCGGGCATGAACTTTTGCAATCATCCGATAATAGTTTTATCAGCTTAACCGTCTGTAATTGTAATAATATTGTCATAAGCTTTAATCAACATCGCAAGCACCGCTTATTTAATGCTTATGCTTGAACTATCGCTTAGAAATAACAGAGCTCACCGAGAGCAACATGTACGCTTTACTGGGCATATTTCCGCCAACGAAAATAGTTATCGGCAGAAGTAAGTTGCAATTGTGACGTACGTCTTTTGATAGCAAGTCTGGTTGTTGACAATCGAATAATTTTCAGCACCACCGTCGAGCCCGAAGAACGTACAAGCGACAAATGTTACCAGCAAGAGCGTAACTTTGAGCTGGTCACCGCCAACCAGCAACGGTGGCACAGAGCTCACAGGTAAATTGTCAAAAATACATACAATATATCGAGTTACAATTGAAACGCGATGCTAATATTTATCCTCTAAATAGGATACGTTATCGAGAAGAGGCCGCTAATCGGTAAAGGCGCGAGATGGACGAAAATTGTTACTTTGGATGCCACGACACTTCAATATTGCGTTGAGAATTTGAAGGAAAGCGAATTCCTCTTCAGAATCTTTGCAGAGAATAACCAAGGGCTCGGCTTACCAACGAATTCGGAACCGGTTACCTTGAAGACACACGCCAGTAAGTATTTTCACTTCGAATAATGTAACTAAGAAGTTTGACCATATTTTCGATGTTCGATAATCACTATTAAATCGATATCAAATAATTTTCATAGCCGTACCATCGCCACCAACGGCGCCATTGGAGATCAGGCAGATTGCAGCGAACACAGTGGTAATTTCCTGGGGCAGACCGGAAACCGACGGCGGTGCGCCATTGGAGGGTTACAAAATCGCTATCAGGGACTCAAAGAAGACAATGTGGATGGAGGTAGCCAGAGTGAACGCCGATGTGCAGAAGCTGAACATCAGGGACCTGCAGGAGAATCACATGTACCTGGTCAGGATCTACGCCAGAAACGAGATCGGCCTCAGCGAGGCTTTGGAATCTGACGAACCTTTCAATATTGTACCTGTTTCCGGTACGATCTCTCATAAATGTTTAATTCGTATTATAAAATTTCTTCGGAAGAGTAACGTTACCTTTTTGATGTTCTCAGAATTGGCAGTGGTCGAGCCGATCGCAGAAGCCACCGAGAAGGGTGAAACCGCATCGGTGAGCTTCAGCACGGAGAACACGAGTTCTTGGCTTCGAGAACACAACATGGACGCCGACATTCATTCTTACGCGAGGGCGAGGCTTCTCCGAAAAGATGAATACTTCTTCCGCATTTGGCATTACGCAAAAAAGCTCTTCGAATAAGCATTTCTATGAATTAATGGCGAAGACAGTGGGAATGATCCCGTTTGCTCTTCTTCTTAACGAGGACCACGAAAATTTAAACCATATAAGTGATAATTACAACGAAAACGAAACAAGCAAAAAAGCTCGTTATCACAAATCTATCAAGAAGTTTCTTCCGATAATCAACGATTATAACTTTCTTCTTTCACAAATTTTTACGGCTTCTAACACTTTTGATTTTTTGATCTCTCGCGCGAACACCGTCATAGATAATACGTAAAAGATAATGATATCGAACCGTTTCTCTTTAAAGTCGAACATGTAGCGACTAGATTTAATCTAAGTGTCGATATTGGATGGGTGTAGAATCTAGTCAGCGTAGATTATACTTTTTTTCTTCTATTTTTTTTTTTCTTTCAACGGACCAAGACTTTCTCGTGCACACATGGAATCGAAACGAAGAAACCGAATACATGGATACATAGTACTTTTGCTTCTCCAGATAATCACTATTCTTACTTGCTTACTTGCTAAAATCATACTTTTGGAAACTCAATGTGAATCGAAAGAATACTTCGAGACGCTTTGTCCCCAGGACAAAACCAAGAAACCGTATTCGAATGTTTCACGGTGGCTTCTTTGAGAGTATGCATTTCTTCTTAACAAATAAGAATCTAACGTAACTGGTAACAAAACATTTCTTCGTATTGTAGAAAAGATTACATCATCGTGAAGCTTCGATATACCGTTTCTTCGTTTCTGTAGTCTTTTTTGTTCGATGAAACTATCGTCAAGTAAATTATTAAGCTCAATTATTAAGTAACGATGAATCGAAGTGTTCTGTCGATTGCGCGAATTTCCAAAATGTTAGAAGGAAACATCCTGACTTCCTCGAGATTCCTTCGTATAGAGAAAATTAACCCAAGAATCGTCGATTGCGAGTCTGTTAAATCCCCGAGACATCGATGATCGAACAATGTGATAATCGATCACTGTGTAAAAGAGTATCTTTGTGTAAAGTGATTTAGGAATGATTAAGAATACTTGAACCCCCGTACCCCTATCGTCCAACACACCCACGTATCCCGAATCCTTTGTATATGAATTTATATATCGCGAGCGGAAAGCATCGTTCAGTTATTCACCCGAGTTTGCGAGGATTACTTTTAGTATTTATTCGTAATATATAATGTATATTTAATTGTTACTCGTTACCATTACCGTTGTAATAATTATTTAATAAGTGTCGCTGGTGTTTAATGCCGGCGGCTACGCGACTGGTCATTAAGACTAGACATTATACAAACGAAGCAATGCCACGCGTGGTTGGTGTCGCGAGACGTAACAAAATATAGGTGCATGAACAACAGCAACAATTCACCAACGACGCGTCGCATACTTCGCGTTATGTACTGTAAGACATTTTTGCGAATTAAATTATTGCAAATTCAAAGCCCCAGTGTTTATTCATTTAATACTAACGACGCGATAATAATAATCATTTCTTAAAACTTAATATTTATCTGAAATCTACATTTCGCAAAAAGAATTCTAAAGCTATTCAAACTGAAGTTTTCAATTGAAATATGAGAAGATAGAGCCGGAAGTAACCCTTTCGTATCGATATTTATCGTGTGCGATACCACATCGAGATATCTCGAAATAACACGATCGAACGTACAAGATGGCAGCCCATTAAAGAGTTCATATATGCGTGTAGTTGTTTTGTGCAGTGCTTGTGTAGTTTTATTCTTAACAATAATTTAACAACTTTAATCATGGGGTAAGCCGTACATTTCGATAAACATTATTGCAATGATTTAAAGATTCTTATTTCTGGCGAGCAAAAAAATGTGCGAGGTAGTATGTTTACATCGCATATACTTACGTGATCCTCTGTTTATTTTCGGAATAAATCTCGTACGTTATTAGAAAATGTTTTCTTTTTCACCATTATGTAAGACCGATGAATAGATTTAGAATGAAAATATCAGCTTTTCATATGATGCTTTTTATTATCTGTTTGCTGGAAAAAATAACCTAGTTTTTGTGTTCTGGTATCTTGCTATTTCACCATAGATACCGCTTAACAGTTTGTAGATGAAGCAATATAAATACCAAACTATTCGTTTCAAATGTAAATAAATCATTATGGATGAAAGAAATACCAATATTAATTTAATATTTAAGAAATTGTTTAATTCAGATTAATAGGGTTCGCGTTGTCTACATAAATCAAATTTCATTTTTGCTTGGAATACAATGACTAACCGAATGGATAAATAGCTATATAATATGCGATTATAAAAATTTATTTCAGTTCGTCAGATCTAGAATGTTTAGATGGTAAAAGAGACATTGTTAGCATAGATTCTGAGTCCGATATGTTGAACGACCAAAGAAAAAAGAAAAAGAGAAAACATAAGCACCACAAACATAAGAAAGACAAATTAATTGAAAGAGAAGATGGGAAGATCGACAGACAGGACAGGTATGTGTAACGTATAATATATTATTTAATGCAACGCCGTAAGACTATTGAGTGCAACGTTTCAGGAAAAGGCACAAGAAACATAAACGACCAAAAAAGGAAAGGGAAGTTGAAAATGGCGCATTGGATGAAAAATCATCGCGCGTGATTCAAAAGGATGTTGGTATAAACGGCAAAGTGAAAAGTTCGTTATTAGAAGTTGTTTCTACCGAAGAAAGCGAAGATGAAAAATTAATAGATTTAGATTCGGATGAAGTAGATTGTACAATTATTGAAGATGATATTGATCTTGAGGAATTAATGAAACAAAAGGTATGATCGTTTGCGTTTGGAACTATAGAAATCTTGCTAACGATATTCTGTTATTCGTACAGGAACGGTTGCAAGCGTGCCTAGTTCAATATCTCTCGGACGAATCTGAAAAGGAGGATAAAGAAGCGGATCAAGAGGAAGTAAAAGCTACCGAAACTCCAGATGTTATACTTGTGGAAGATGACAGTGAAAATGATAATGTACCCCCCAAAAAACGGGCTAGGAGTAAATCTGGTAGCAGAGAACGGAAAAAGATAACGAAACCTGAAAGGCGTGTTGTTGTAGATATGAGCAGGGATCGTAGAAGTCGAGAGGAACATAAAGATAAACGACGAGACTCTGACAGAAGAAGGGACGAAAAGGTACGTACGAAAGAAGAATTAAGGAGAGATGAAAGCCGAAGGGATGATAGACAAACGCGAAAAATAAGTGACAGACACAGGGAAGAGTCCTCCCGCAAAGAAGATAGCAACAGAAGATCGGAAGATAATAAGCGTAAAGAATCTATTAAAAAGGACGAGTCGCGTAAAAGAGAACAAGATAGACGGTATGTTCGATATCAAACTAATTTTCACATTATTCGATAATCTATAACGAGGTGCAATTACAGGGAAGAAGAACGACGAAGGGATGCTTCGGATCATCATAATTCCAGATCACGTAACGATTACAAATCACTGGAAAACCGTGAACGACAAAGCAGTCGAGATCGTCACGTCAGTCGAGATCGGCACGTGAGTAAGGATAGACACGTTAGCCGTGATCGTCATGTAAGTCGTGATCGACATGTTAGCAGAGATCGTCCGAGCAGCCGTGATCGTCGCAGTCGAGAGAGGCCTTCCAGCAGAGAGAGGCACAGTCGTGACAAAAGAGATAGCAGGGAGCGTCATACCAGTCGAGACCGACACAGGGAAGGTCGAAATAGTCGCGACCGAAATGATGTACGGGATAATCGAAACCGTGAAAGAATCAGAGAACGCTCGAGAAGCACTAGAAGGTCCCGCAGCCCCGGGATTAGGGGTAGATTGGATAGAGATCGAAACGATCGATACAAGACCTCTAGATCAGTGTCTAGAAGTAGAAGGGACAGAGAAAAGCACCCCAGAGATCATGAAAGAGACAGAGAGAAGAACGGTAAAAGAGAACGTAATGACAAGTACAAAGACTCTTTGTCGGAGGGGCTGAAAGTAGAACATTCGGATAGCTCTAGCGAAGAGGATATAAAAGATATTGATATCGAAGAAGAAGAAGACGAGGAGGCAATTATAGAACGTAGGCGTAAACAGAGGGAAGAACTTCTGAAAGTATGTGTATTTTATTTATTATATTATTATTAGTACAATATTGGTATCAAACTCATATAGGTTTTAAGTGTCCGTTTATAAGTATAGTCTCCATTAAGTCTTATCGAACGCTACCTAACTCTGTGTCATTTCTATACAGAGGTTAGGCGGACCAAACGAAGACTCCAATATGTCTGCCGATATAAACACTGTACCAGCCACCCCGCCATCAGAGAGTCAATCAAACGTTTCACAAAAGTCGTTAGAGGTTCCATCTAACAATAATGAATCTACTTCAGAAAGTCACACTCCACCACTGCCTGAAAAGCCAAAGTCGCCACAGATGGTTAAAAAAAGAAAATCTAGATTTGACGACACGCCATCGGAAGATATTGAGAAAAATGATGACGCGAAATCTATCGAGAAACTCAAACCAGAGGAGAACGCGAAGAAACCAAACGAATGGGATATGTTCGCAGAAGCCGATAATATTGGTGACTTTAGTGTAAGTTTCTATTAACGAAGTTTGTAAATGTTTCCACTTTTATCTTAAATATCGTTACGATTTACAGAGTCCTACTGTCGAAGGAAAACGACAAGGTGGGCCAGATAACCCAAGTTTAACAGACAACTGGGATGATGCGGAAGGATATTACCGGTAACATTTTTTGTTTGTTTTTTTTTATGTAATACATAAATGTAATACATAATTAATTTGCTTTTTAGAGTGCGAGTAGGCGAAACATTAGATTCCCGATACGTTGTCTATGGATATACAGGTCAAGGTGTATTTAGTAATGTTGTAAGGGCTAGAGACAGTGCTCGAGGCAATCTGGACGTTGCTGTAAAAATAATAAGAAATAATGTATTAATGTAAGCACAATATTGCATCGCATGCAACATCATCGATTTACACATTTACATTTTACTTATCGTTTCAGGCATAAAACTGGCCTTAAGGAATTAGAAATTCTTAGAAAACTTAATGATGCGGATCCAGAAGATAGATTCCATTGTTTACGACTTTTTAGGCACTTTTTTCACAAAAATCATTTATGTATGGTTTTTGAACCTTTAGCCATGAATTTAAGAGAGGTACATTTTTCCGTCTATATTTCTACGAAATGAAACACTAAGTATACGTAATATAACTGACTCGTATACATTTGTGTGATCAGGTTTTGAAAAAGTATGGTAAAGACGTTGGTTTACACGTTAAAGCGGTAAGATCGTATACGCAGCAACTTTTCCTTGCTCTGAAGTTATTAAAACGTGCAAACATTCTTCATGCTGACATCAAACCGGATAACATTCTAGTCAGTGAAAGCAAACTAGTATTGAAACTCTGCGATTTCGGCTCTGCATCCCATGCACATGAGAACGACATGACCCCCTATTTGGTATCAAGATTTTATCGTGCGCCTGAAATTAGTAAGTATTTCACATCTATAATGCTAAATTAATACGCATATACTCGCTTAATAGACGCAAAAACCTCCTTGTTCGCGTCGCGTCTGTCAACCAGAGAATAGAGGTGCGCGAGAATCCTGATACATTCGAGAACCCGTCTCCATTTCCGAATAAAATTCTTAACCCAACCCGATATTTTCGGGTTCTTGCACACCTCTATCGGAGAGGCAGGTATTTTAAGAATTACCGTCAATTATCTATTCTTGAGACTCCAGGACTTGATAAGAATAAAACTTAGCATTAAACCAGTTACTAATGATAATGCAGTAGTGCGCAACATACATACAAAGTGATTACAAAGAAAGCTGTATTTGATCGAAACAGATAATTTTATGGGGACTAGATTTCGGAGTCGTGCGCATACATAATTATACTGGCTGTTCGACCGTGAGTAGGGGATATTTTGGAGACTCATTCTGCAAAACAAAATAAAGCGACAATCGAAATAATGAAATTTAAATCATTGATATTTCAGAATGCAACTTGAACTACAATTTCGTCATTTTTTATTTCCACTTTATTTTGAATTGTAGATTCACCTCCTAAAATATCTAGTCAAACACCCTGTATACATTTTGTAAATTGATAGAAGCTGTATATACTAGTTTGGGTACACTGATCGAACCCACATTAGAGAGATCTCCGTTTTTATAGAAATGTCGTTACCGTTGCCTTGTATTAGACGTTAACAGTACCATTTTCTAGTTCTTGGTATACCGTATGATTTCGGCATTGACATGTGGTCTGTGGGATGCACCATATATGAATTGTACACGGGAAAAATAATGTTTTCGGGTAAAACAAACAACCAAATGTTGAAATTCTTCATGGACCTGAAGGGAAAGATGCCTAATAAACTGATTAGGAAGGGCACATTCAAGAATCAACATTTTGACTCTAACTGCAATTTCCTGTATCATGAAGTTGATAAGGTTACAGAGCGGGTAAGTTGTCTTTCTACTTTTCTTTCCATCCTTGTCCTTTATACCGTGGTAAGTGGCTTTTTACAATTATATAGATTAATCGTTGACATTGCAAACCATACATGATGTATAGAACTGTGAACATTTCTAGGAGAAGGTTGCAGTAATGTCTACGTTACCTGCTACGCGCGACCTTGGTGCCGAGTTAGGTGGGAATTCCTTGCCACCGGAGCAAAGTAGAAAAGTTGGACAACTGAAGGACCTGTTGGAGCGTACATTGATGCTGGATGCCGGAAAGAGAATTACTGTGAACCACGCTCTGGCGCATCCCTTTATACAAGAAAAGATCTAGGTAACCCTGTCCAGGGTCCATCCACATCGGAGAATTCATTAACGTAACTTTACAAAACCTGTTTGAAACGACACCGCTTACGATTCGTTGTATATTATAAAACAAATTAACATAAGGCGGTGTCCCTTTATATAGAATGTGTCTTGTATTCGTTTTAGCAGAAAGAGGCGGTGCAAAATTTCACGATTCACTCTAAATCTCGTCTAATTGATGCAAAGAGAAACATTTGAAGAATAAACAATATATATATTACAAATGCATATATATATATATATATATATTGTATATGTATATATATATAAGGGAAAGAAAAATCATTTAAAATCACACGTACATATGACGTTGTACTCTATCAATCTGAACTGTATTATTTAATTAATGATAACTATTGCAGGTCAATAGAGTGCAATATTTTTATATTAAAATTAGAACGACTACAAGTGACGATAAAAATGTTGGAGAGTTCGCTGCTGTATCAAACAACGCATAAAACGAGATACTTTTATAAGGATCGGAACAATATAGTGTATCAGGCTGTAAAAATCCTCTTTGCCGTGTAAATTCTTCTTTTTCTTTAAAATTCGAGTTGTTCGCTTAGATATGGTTTATTTCTTTTTCTCTGTGCACAGTACCGATAAAGTAAATAGATCAACGATGCTACACTAAGAAGAAGAGGCATGCAGAATTTCATACGTGGTAATCGTATTCTCTTCCGTGGACGATATGAACTGGGAAAAAGTGACCGCCTCTTTCAGCACTGGCCATCGATACTTAGCATAATGGTGGTACATAGTATTTTTCTTTTTCTCAATCTTTCAATTGAAACAAGAAAACAGTAAGAAAAGGTAAAGGGAAAAGAAAACGTGCGCGACTTTACAGTTAAACAATATCTCGTATAAATTATTATATTCACAAATCGTTATCGATAATGCGTTTACGTTCACAATGAGATGATTCCGTATTTGTGAAATTGTAAGACTTTATAAATTCGGTAATCGCAACCGATTCACGAACGATTTGTTCTTTTTTGTTGGCCTTTGAAATGTGCGCGTGCATGGCATTTTGAAGTCTCTCAGTAAATCAAAGAGACTTGTACTAAGAGACAAAAAAAAATACAAATTGTATAGTAAATAGGTTATTTGAAATAAATCGACACATGCTTAACTGAATGAGAAATGAGCCCTGTATTTTATACTTTCAGTCATATTATGACTAATATGAATAATCGCGCGCAGCTCCGTGCATTTAAAGGCACGTGCCGTAGCTATAATATATTTAAAAAAGAAAATACACAAACTGTACTCCGTTTCGTATCTAATGACGAGATATAAAATAGGTAGATAACATATGTTTCAGGAAGTGTTGTAAAATAAGTCGCTATGTTAACACTCAGCTACTAATTGACCGTTAGTATCACGGATATTCATTTTCACATCTGACGTTGCATTTATTTAGGTGACAATGTAAAGAAAAATATATGAAAATAATAATGTATATATTTGCACTGAAAAATAGAGGTCTGGAATAATTACCAAACGGATAGTTTTAATACAGCAACGCAAATTATTTAACGCACAATAGTAACAAATAGCGGTCTTATATTTTTGTCATAAGAACTGATGTTTTTGTTTTGACAAACATGCCCCAGGCATACATTTCCATATCCTAGCTTCGGGAAATTTTCTTTCTTTTTTTCTTTTACTTAATCGTTGCGTTATTCGTTTTTTTTTTTTAAGTACGATACGGCAGAACGTCAATGCTGTTTGAATGGTTCGTGGTATACATTTTTACATGACAATATTGTACGAGGCTGCTTATGTTTCAGATGAGTCTTCGATTCAAAGCATCGTTAAGTGCGGGTGGACCTATGCGGGCTTTTAACGCCGATCCCGTTGCAAGGTATTCTTGGGGGACTGCCTTATGGGATATTTAGTATATCCGTTTAACATTAAAAACGTTGACCTCCGTTACGAGTCAAAGCCTGCATAAATTTGTATTCTATCTCCTTAAAGGCAGAGCAAATTTGTCTCATACATATGCTAACAATCGTCGTACGTAATATTTCGAGAGAGTCGCAAAGTGATGTCTTGAAAGGATATATAAGAGAATACATAGTGGAGTTTCATTATTTGATTATTGCACTTTACAAAGCATGAGTATTTAATCTGTTTTCCTAATGTTTGTAAGAGAAAAGGGTTTGTCCAATAGAATGTATAAACAAAAACAATTAGACATTACCGGGAAATTTCAATATACTAAAATAAAAATTGAATACACCGAAACTTAGATTAGTTTTATAGTTTTCTAATTGGCAATTTGGTAATGTTTCACTTGTAGCCCTCCCCGTAAGGAGGGGAGGCAATGGAAGAGGTGATGAAATCAGTTGATGGAAAGCACTAATGATGACAAAGGAATGGGGTAGGATCCTCGCAGCAGCTGCTTCGCTTCTTGCGTGTAAAATGAACGACTGTCGCAACAGGGATCAGCAAGTGTTTAATTAAATTTGTAACAGCGGGAAGGTTTGTCTTAATATTTCATTGAGATTAATAAAACCGTAAGTATGTGAACAGGTAAGGTACATGTGTGTGAGAATTCTAAGCAATTTTAAACAATTTTAGAAATACCTAAATGCCGCGTATGTACATGCATATGTATATACTCAACCATAGGTAACATCGATGAAAACGTAATACTAATATTTTTGGCCTTCAGTTTTCAGATGACTATAAACAAAAATCTTTGAAAACATAGTTTTAATGCGAACAAACAAGTTTTATACGTGAAAAGGTACTATAACGATCGTCACAATAAATTACACGTATGCGTAATGGGATAAATAAATTTATTTCACGTTGCGCTTCGATACAGTATTTTATATCTAGTAATAAAGAAAAATTACATTTTGGTAGGCTAAATAATCCCTGCCGTTAATGTTAAACACTTTATCATCATATACATAATAATTTGTATTAAATTTAGATTTGTTTATATATCTCTTGAAGATATTATTAAGACCTCTGTCCCAAACGTTTATGTAAGAAACTAAATATAAGTACACTCTTTAAATATTTATTGTTTTAATTCAGAGACCTTAAATACCTGCAACAATTAACAAATTTTGCACATTAAAATTGAAATGACACGTTACAAAAAGAAAGATTGGTAAGATACAAAATTTACATACATTAAACATGTACATTGCTTTGATGTTTCATCAGGACAATTTTCAATCACGTTCAGGGTAATATTGAACTAATATTTCGGCTAGCGACTGTGCTAATTCCATGGTCGATGCGCACAGAGCTCTTCTGCTCATTAAATCAAATGGACCGCCTACAATCAAAATTGAAACGGGTTGAGAGAAAAATTAAATTAATTTATATCTTAACAATTATTTTACGTTAAACATCGAATAGCGATAAGGGCAATTTTACCAGCAGGATCTATGCATACACCACCAGCTTCTCTGACAATGATATCACCGGCTGCAATGTCCCAAGCATGAATGCCGAATTCAAATGATACGTCGGCTCCACCCATAGCAACCATACACATATTTAAAGCAGCAGAGCCCAAAGCACGTATTCTAGAAAAAGATAGATGTAGGTACGTTGAACAATATAGACCATGAGTCGTATAAGATCAGATTCGTTTATAAAAAAAACATACATTAACATTAAATAAGGTACGAGAACAAAAAAAATTGAACAATATTTTATGGAATATAAAATATTAACATGCTTTACCCATGAACTTGCGAAGGAATGTTATTCGCATTTGCCAAGACAACTTTCATTTTCTCAGGATCTCTGCTGGTGCCCATTTCCATCATTACAAGAGCTTTGCGTAATTCTAAAAAAAAAAACACATTAAATTTAAATTAATTTACTTCACAAGATCCCACAAAAATTTGTTAAAAATTGATTACCTTTTTCTCCGGATACCCGAATGGGAGCTCCATTCAAAAATGCACCCTGTCCCTTACGAGCTGTGAAAAACTGTTCTAAAATCGGATTATAAACAACTCCAATTTCTGTAACCTTGTTGATAACTAACGCAATCGATATACAAGTGTGCGGTAAGCTGTGTACGAAGTTCATCGTTCCGTCGATCGGATCGATGATCCATGTTGGGGCGTCCGTGAGTTCGATTTTCGCACCGAGTGAGCTTTCTTCCTCACCAATAAATCTAAAAAAATAATTTTGGGAAATTAACTCATCGGTTCGATGTTTCGAGAACTGCCCGGGGATGGAATATTCTACCGAAACATGTTGGACCCCACTCCAAACTTGTATATAACGAGTGCAAATGTTTCGATGGGCAAGACGAAATTAAATTGAGTAACATACTTATGGTCGGGAAATTTTGAAGATAAGCCCTCCACTAATAGTTTCTCGACCTTTTGATCCCATTCAGTGACAAGATCGACTTCGCATGATTTTATCATCGGATCTTGAGGTTGATTGATCTTTTCTCTGACGATCTGCGAACATTTAAATTTAATTCAAACGACTACATAAACTTAAACATTCGAAGCGATCTCTACAACATATTTCTTACTGTTTATTAGATATTATCGTACATTTGTACAAGTAAAATATAATAAATTTAAAAATTGTTGATTCTTATATCAAATCGTTTACTACGAGTAAGATAATATTTTAAGGATAAGATTATTCTCAGTAAAAATATTCATTAAAAACAAACGATTTACTTATAAAAAGGAAAACCAATATGAAACTTGAAATAACTTGATTTCAATTTATTTAATTAAATATTTATTATGCTCAGGATTGTAGGTTATAGATGAAAGTCGTGCCGCTTCATCTCACCCTAAAACAAAACGGAGCTGTCATTTCACCTAACTCTCTTAGAAGCCGAGGAAGTGCATGTTCACGGGTATACGCTAATATAATTACCTATTCTACCATTAAAAAAGTAGTCACGTAATAAAACAAGCACGAGTAATCGTACACCTAGCAATTCAAGGTACAAACAATCGTACTCGTCGACCAATTTTACATTGAAATTCATCAATGACTCGATCGATTTGATTCACGATTGAAATTCATGGGTATTTAGTATCTAACAATTTTACGCTACAAACTGGCTAAATAAAAGGACGTAAAACGATACTGTCGAAAGAGGACTAACAAGGAACGTGTCATTTACGTTTAGCCACCTCGATTGAAAACCGAAGCAGCAAAATCGATAGACGCGACTCGCTGTTATCCAAGAATAACTCGATGCTCTCCGTGCGAGATTATCCGTTTGTTATCGTCGATTTTGTCACAGAAATGTTTACTTACCGATCCAGCCTCTTTCACCAGCCGAAGCACCGTCATGTAACATTCGTCGATGTTTGTCATGATTCGGCGACGCGTTTGAACGGCGGAAAAGGAAACAAGGTTTCACAGTCTTTCGTCGTAATCGTCACTGACAACAATAACGTGCATCCAATGATAGCGGGTACCGACCAACTGACGTAACATCTCGTCAGCTGGTTTTAAACAGGCGGTTTCTTCCACTACCAAATTCGCGAATGAAAGCGACAGTGGCGACGCGATTCACTGAACCACAAAGTACTTACATATACCACAGGTGGCACAGTTCCACGATTCTGGCATCACCGGGTGGCATAACATAACCGTTCCACCATTTTTGCCGAAATATGACCTGCACGCCTGCACGGGGTCTTGAATGTATAATAAATTCATGTATGTAAACCCGAATTTTCATTTATATTATTAAATAGTCTGGTTTCAGTACGTGATTTAAGCGTACACGGTTTTATAGAGTCCAGTGTGGTTGAGAAGTACTCAAATTTAATAAATTATTATTCTTCGGAGTTCGATAGACCCTTACAGTTTTATACAGACTTTGTAACAATAAAAGTAAGGTTATATTTGATCGAGCGATTATGTTATTATATAAAGTACCATTGTAATTGGATAATATTATTATTATTATTTTACATTATATTAATATACAATATCAATATATATTATATTGATATAACTATATACATATCTATATAATTAGTTACATAAACAAATATCATAAATATAATATAATAAATAGATATGTATTAATTAATATAGTATAATATAATAATATTGTGTTATTTCTTTTTCCATGACACAATATTTTAATTTTTTGATGAACCCATTATAAAGTTTCTAAAAAATGGAAGAAATAAGATTGTAAAAAGCAATCTGCGTAACATGTGGAATCTGATATCGTTTATTTAGAAGCTGTATGACATTTTCGAGATCGAAAGAACATATGAAACCGACTTGATTAAAAAATTTTCGAAGGCTTAATGGAAATGAATTATTTCGAAAGAGGGATGAACGAATAAATGAATACCACGATTTCATTTAACAGGCCAGTAACAATTGTGTTCTTTAACGTAAATAGGTATATTTACATATATGTGTATGCTCCTGCATTTTCCATATAATATACATATACTTTCTTCAATATATATATATGTATATATATATATATATATCATTATCACACCTATAGTTGATTTGTTCCGCGAGGAATGATATGTATGTGACGCTGCATAACGCAGCGTGATTCGTTTATATCCAGCATTCTAAAAATTTACAGGAAACGCTGACTTTCTTGTAAAGTGCGCTAGTAATCGTGCGTATACTTAGGTCTGTCGCGCGATTAGGCGCGGAGCGATCGCTGTAAAAAATATAATTTGCTAAAAATTAAATAACTCGCTCTGCTAGACACCCTTTCGGAATGTTTTCGCAAAAACTTACTCTTAACGGCTCTTCGAGGACGCGAAGAAATACGCGATTAATTTACGGAGGATCTCGCGTTATTGCTAATCCATTTGTAATTACAATCGGGTCGAGGAAAATATCGCGTGGAACACCGAGTGCGTAGTAAATATTAAAGATATATATAAATCTTGGCCCGTCGAATAATTCGAAATTACTTTATATCACGCACGAATTTGAATTTGAAACCGTCAAATTTTGGGTAAACGCGAGCGAGGGCGCACTCGCGGTACACTTTTTACCATCGTTAGTCGTTCCTTAACTTAATGGCGCGGGTTGCAAAACGATTTTTACCGTGGCTCGATGGCTTATCGAGGCGATGATGCCATCGTCGAGGGGTCAAGAGGCTGACGTTACGTTTTGCCGCGACCCATCCGTCCACTATAGTACTTCCGCAAACAATTTTATACATTAATTTGTCAACGAGCCATTGCAACATCGATGTCACGAGTGGCTCCTATCGAGCCAGCCGGTACCGGTACAAAACGCCATCGATTATCAAAAATCGTTAAGAACTGAACGAGGTAGCGAACAAGCCGAACGAGAATAAAAACGGTATCGCGAATTGGAATCGCGAAACGATTGATGACTACGCGAAGAAAGGGAAACGAATTTACTTTCACGATGGCACTTCCGTTTCGCGCTACGCACGCTAACAAATGTCGAGAACGTGTAATTAATCGAAACGACTTTGTAAAGTGTTCACAAGTTTTCAAGATACTTTCACATATCGATATCGATGAATTATTTTTCGTGCATTATTATAAAACTATTCGTTTCCCAGCAATATCGTACGCAACAGTGGTACGTCCCTTCAATTGTTTGATATCCCTCTGTGCATCCGAAAAAATATTGCTGCTACTTTTATAAATGGACCTTAATCGTGCACTACTGTATCTCGTTCGCGGTGTCGCGCTAATCGTGTTACGCGACTCATTGTCCTGTCAATGCAGGTCCCTCGTCGCAAAATCTGTTAACCGAACAGCAAACTGTGAAACTGGCAGTAACTATTATACTGCGGGAAACTAGCTTACAAATTAATCGATAAACAGTACGGTAAGTACTAGGCTATCGAACGGAGGAGAAACGACTCTAACGTAAAAGGGAATTTCGTTTCTGAGACACAGCTTCTTGTATCCGAATCGTTTTTCTTGCTAGATTGCTCACAGTTTTGGCAAGTTCCTCAAATTTGAAAGAACTCGAAGCGGAACTTCACCGGAAGCGTGTCGGCCTTTCTTTTTTTTTTTTTTGCCTAAATTTCTACGTTTCACGAAGTTTCCTCCGAAGACGGCTACGTCGCGTCGACGGCAACATCTTTACACCTGTGGCCTCAGTTGGAAAAGAAGATCGACGATGCTCTCGTCGGCTAATGTGGACACGTCGCCAACGTTTCTATCTCCTGTGGCGATCTTCCTCAGGATTCGTCTCATGATCTTGCCGGAACGCGTCTTTGGTAGTCCTGGGGCGTGTTGGATGATGTCCGGTTGGGCGAATGGACCGATTTTTTCGCGCACTGTACACGAATAATAAAAAATTTTAGCGGTGTTAAAAGTCCGGCAGATACAAAGTACCGTATTCAAGATCTTCGTTCTATAGCTAGCAATCTATGTATGTAAGTACATACATATTATAACTCTTACCTTTCTTCTTTAATTCGTCTTGAAGTTTCTTATCGAACGTTTCGCCCTCGTTTGGTGTAATGAAACAATAAAGGCATTGTCCTTTCACAGGGTGAGGCTTGCTGACAACTGCCGCCTCTGCTACCGCATAATGCTCTGTTAATACGCTTTCCACTTCCGCGGTAGACATTAGATGACCGGAAACGTTCAACATGTCGTCGATACGGCCAGTTATCCACAGGTAACCATCCGCGTCTCGCCTAGCGCCTGAAATCAAATATGTTTACGCGTGAAAATAACTTTACGAATAACTATTTTTAAGCAGAATTCTTTCTTTATAATTTTTAAATTTGTTTACCAGCGCACACGAGAGTTCATAAAAAGAACGTGTGCATACGACGAGCTTCAATTATTTTCCTACATAAATAGTAACAAAAACATGGCTTGACCTCGAAAGAAATTTCCACAAAATTTTCAGTAATTCCCATTGCCATGCACCTTAATCAACAATATTAAAATTCGCACAACCCTTCGGTCTACGAAGCAACAACGCGTCCATAAGAAAGCTTGAACGATTAGTTCGATAGTTCTACAGATATAAATCAAACACAAAAATGCCAATTCAAAAGGTTAAAGCGCGACAGATTTTTGATTCCAGAGGAGAACCAACGTTGGAAATTGACATAATCACCGATGTGGGATTACTGAGATCATCGGTACCATCCGTTCTAATACCGAACCCTAACCAAGCCCAGGAAATAAGGGATGGAAACGAAGCTATGTATAACGGACGTTCCGTCTTCAGAGCTGTTGACGTGATTAACAACATAATTGCGCCACAACTCTTAAAATCGAGACTGGAAGCTTGTCAACAAATGGAGATAGACAGTTTGCTAAACAGGCTTGACGGCACCGAAAATAAATCGAAACTGGGTGCTAATGCTATACTCGGTGTATCGATTGCCTGTTGCAAAGCTGGTGCTGCAAAGAAGGGACTCCCGGTTTACAGGTAATTGCTATTGACACCTACAATATTATGATTTGGTAGTCAAAAAGTTGTAGACGGTGCGGATTAACAAAATTGTTACATAAATATCCAGAAATTGCTTTTATTTTTTTTTAGATACATCGCGGAATTAGCTGAAAATGCAGAACTTTATATTCCGGTTCCCTGTTTCAACATGATTAGCGGAGGCAGGCACGCGGGTAACACGATACCTTGCCAAGAATTTATGATTCTTCCCATAGGTACCAGCAGCGTTTCTCTTACCATTTTCTACTCTTGTTACGTATACTACTCTGATAGTACAACATTTGTGAATCTATTAGGAGCTGAAAGTTTCGCCGACGCAATGAAAATGGGATCGGAAGTATACAAAGTTCTGGAGAAAAAAATCGCGGCAACTCAGGAAATAAATCTGCCGCTTCCGGTTAGCGATGAAGGTGCCTTCGCACCAGAATTCGAGGAAGATCGAGAGGCACTTTTACTCCTAGACGAATCTATCAAAGACGCAGGATACGATGGGAGAATAGTGATAGCATTAGACATGGCGGCCAGTGCCTTTTACAAAGAAGGTACGCTAAGGTGGATTTCTAATGTACGTGACATTAATATCCATAATCTTCTCGCAACAGGCGGATACGACCTCGGGTTTAAAACGGAGGACTCCGATCCCGACGACTACATGGAAGCAGAGACCCTCAAAGACCAGTATTTGGAATACCTAGCAGAATTTCCGTCTATAGTTTCCATCGAAGATCCATTCGATCAGGAGGATTGGGAGGGCTGGCTTACGATAGCCGATCAAGATATTCAAATCGTTTCGGATGACCTGACTGCCATGAACATTGATCGAATCGAGGAAGCGATAGAGAGGCAAATGGCTAATGCTCTTATTCTGCGAATGTCGCAAGTCGGGACAGTAACGGAGGCGATTAATTGCGCGAAGATAGCGAGGATTAGCGACTGGGGATACATCGTGACGACGTGTCAGGCTGAGACGGAGGATAATTTCGTTGCCGATTTGGCAGTCGGTTTGTCGGCTGGTCAATTCAAAGCTGGGGCACCTTGCAGGTCTGAGAGGACAGCGAAGTATAATCAACTGTTGAGAATTGAAGAAGAACTTGGAAAAGATGCGAAATTCGCGGGACAAAATTACAGGAATCCTTTGGCCAAATAATTTTATGTTAGTTGTTTATTGATAATATATTAATTGATCGTCGGTCGTTAGTTAATTCGATGCTATTCTATTAATTGCTCCACTTACCATCGCCCGTGCAGTAGTACCCATGGAATCGGTCGAAGTAAGTATTTTGGAAGCGTTGGTGATTTGCGTAAAGCGTCCTCATCATTCCTGGCCATGGCTGACGGAAGACGAGGTATCCTTCTCCTTCTCCTTCGATTAGTCGACCATCTTCGTCCAACAGCTCTGGTAAGACTCCGAAGAAAGGAAATGTCTGTCAGAAATAGCGTAATAGATCGCTCGATTGATCCATTTTCAAACATCCTCGGCATACTTTCGGACATAACAACTTACCGCGGACCCTGGCTTCATAGGCGTAGCACCAGGCAAAGGAGTGATCACGTGGCCTCCGGTTTCCGTTTGCCAGAATGTGTCTGCTATGCTACACTTTCCATGACCAACCAGATTATAGAACCAAAGCCAAGCTTCGGGGTTAATTGGCTCTCCAACCGAACCGAGTACCTGGAACAAAACATTCCTTAGAAAAGTATTACATCGTTATGTATCGTAACATAAAAAAGAACTCGTCTCTTAAACTTCCTCTTCATTATTAACTGCAACTTTCTGAATAGCGCAAATGTACTAATTGTTCGTTAATTCTGACCTACCTTTAAAGTAGATAAATTATGCTTCTTAACCAGCTCGTCCCCGAATTTCATTAGCGACCTGATCGCAGTAGGTGCAGTATAAAATTGCGTGACTTTGTATTTGTCGATGACGGACCAATATCGATCATTGGTCGGATAGAACGGTGTACCCTCGAACTGTATATGCAAATTAGAAAGAACGCGATATCAATTAAATTTTATTATTCAAATTTTATCGTAGAAAAATTTAACGATACGACGATAGCATTGGATATATGTATACTGTTACCGACAAAAGTTAACATTGTTCTACACAGAAACTCGATAAGACCAACTTTACCAGCATTCCGCTTATGTACTAATCGGAATTTTGTATTTTGCAGAAAGAAGATCGTATTAATTGTACGCGCGTAGTTGACTTACGATAACGGAAGTGGCTGTATTTGCGAGGGGACCGTAAACAACATAAGTATGACCAGTGATCCAACCAACATCGGCGGTACACCAATAGACGTCAGGTGGATGATAATCGAAGACATATTTGAATGTCGTAGCCGCATAAATTAAGTAACCGGCCGTTGTGTGAAGCACGCCTTTGGGTTTTCCCGTGGAGCCGCTATAAAATTTGTATAAATTTTTTATCTATTACATAACGTAAAGCTAGGAACAATGTTATTCGATACGATGCTTCGATTTCTTTGGTTTGCTAAATTTTACGTATTTACAGATATATTATTTACCTTGTGTACAAAATAAAAAGTGGATCTTCGGCAGCCATCCATACAGGATAACACTTATCTTCGGCGTCTTCCATTTCTTCGTGCCACCAGACATCTCGATCATCGTCCCATGGTATTCGAGGAATTGCCAAACCATTTCCGTCGCTTGTACCGTTTACACCGTTTGTCTTTCCTTTGTATAATCAAAGGAAATTTTTTTTAAAGATTATGCAAAATAAGCCTGTTCTTAATATATCGATTAATATTTCCAGATATATCGATACTATGCTTCGGCGAGACAGACTGCAAATACCAATTCTATTTTTTCCTCACCTACTGTATCAGTTTTGCTCCCCTGTGGGTTACTGACCCTCCTCAGGTGAGATACCACGACGCAACACTCGACCGTGTGGCCATTATTCGCAACCTTGGTTAAAGCGTCATCGCAGATGGCCTTCAACATAAGGAGCTTTTCGCCTCTCCACACGCCGTCGGTCGTAACGAGAACTTTTGCTTTTGAATCCAAAATACGTTCCGCCAAAGAATCTGACGAATAGCCTGCAAACTGATTGCGCAGGAATGCCATTACATACACGTTAAATGTACAAATTAACATGGTACGATTTTCAAATAAATAATACTGTTTGTTCACAGAAAAATCATAAATCTCTCGATCCTCAAGATATACCTGGGTGCACAATTAACCCTAGGATGGCGGAACTTGCGCCAACTTTGACCCTGAACTAAAAACGTTCCGTCTAAACTGTAATTTTTCTACTAGCTAGCTGTGAAAAAATAGTAGTTACCACTACACTATGGACGGCACCGATCCTGGTGCAGGCCAACATAGCAACGGGGAGCTCCAAGATCATTGGCATGTAAATTGCAACACGATCCCCCTTCGCCACTCCCTTCGATTTCAGCACATTCGCAAATCGGCATACCTCCTCCAGCAATCTCTTGTAAGTCAGCTTCGAATAATCATCGGGATCGTTGCCCTCCCTGAAATAACGTTACATAATTCGAGTAATCTTCCGCCGACGGTGAGTCACTTTTACGAAACTTGTTTATTATCGGTCAAACTCCGATAGTAAGAAAAACACTCGTGTAAGCATTTTAATCGGTCGATTCGAGAGGAATTGATTCGCGTAACAACACCGAAACACGTGATTTAGAGCCGTTATGCGCTGTAGATCGCCGCGTCGTCGACGCGCGATCACTTGGTCGCCGAGAGATCAAAAATTAGGCGACTATGTACTATACTCGGCGACCAAGCTCGGCTACCAAATGCAGCGAGTCTTCGAAAGGTTAAACTTTTTTTGGGAAGCATTAACTGGCAACGAATAAAAAGAAGTATATTTTTGCACGAATAACTGTTCACGCTGTTCAGCCGACACGCTTGAAAATAGATTAAAACGGTACTTCGAATTTCCATTTGTACAAAGTCATGTCGTTGGAATAGTTTATCTTTTCTATTATTCCTCGAGCGAGAATCCTTGATTATCTAAACCGGATGCGTGAATCGCGCGCACTTGATATGCTTATATGTATGTAACGATATTTGGTCCCCTCAAGGTTTCAAAAATCCATTCCACCGCCTCTCCCTTTACCAATCCTCGACTATCGCCTAATTTCAAGCGGGACCTACTTTTTATTAAGGTGGGTTCCGAACCACCTATTTTGCCAACAACGCGTGAAACGCACCCGGAGGGCCACTTTCCGGCTTTTTACCGAGCGGTCACCCATCGTAGCGCGTCCCCCGCCCTACGCCGCTTAACTTCGGTGATCAAACGAGAACCGGTGTTTTCAGCGACGCGATGGTCGTCGAGCGCTCGATGCTTATATGGGAATCGATTTTAGCAAATTTAATCGTTAGGTGTTTACAAGATCAAGTTCAAAGTATCGCTAGACGTTGTCGGATTGTCTGCAAATCACGAGGGAATACCAGACATCACCGAGTTGCGTCATTCCTATCGTACGATTGAATAGAAATTGTCACGACAAGAAGTTACATAAAGATAATGATAGTATACACTTATAAACTAGTCTGATACCTAGCTAGTGCAAACAAACATTGATCGAAACAGATATTTTATTGCTATAATTTGCTAAGACCACATCGAGCTAATCAAGTTTATGCAGTTTTGCTTATTCAAACAAACGATTAAAAAAAAGCTTGAAAACTCCGTTAAATTTTTCGGCTCAAAAACGAAGTAATCAAGGAATGTTTAATCTTTTTTTTCAATAAACGATATAATTAGCGATGAACCGACTGCGGAATTTTATGCAAATTTATGCTAGTATATTTTATAAAGTATACTACATCAGGAATGGTAACATATTCGGTTGATACGAGAACGCTGATTTATATGTTGACATTAAGTATTGCCGCGGTGCACGTGCAATGGAAATTAATGCAAACAAGTATTCGAAATCGATAGGAGAAAGTCCGAGCTACACTTTAAAGTGAAACAAAATGCTTTATTACAGCGCGTTAGCATGATCCAATAATTGCGGCCGTTCGATAAAGAAATCGTTACAATTATTTTTAACCAAAAATAGTATTTTCAACTAATGGTTCGATGGTTCTTTCAAAAGCATACTTAGTCAAATGTATAATATTCCGGCGCTACAACAAGAAAATGTTATCAACGCAATTACTTCGACTTTGACTGTACTGAAAAAACAAGTGACCCAATGTGTAAAGTTCGATTTTATGTAACACGATGATTTACATTACCGTAAAAAGTGATCGCAAAATAAATATTTACATTTGAATTTTTCCGTTGATTTATCGCCATTATAGTAATTTGTTTTGCCACGAGATAGAATTGGAGATGCATTGAACTTTATCGATAAAAATATTTGACGTTATGTAAACCAACGTAATAATACGTATAAACAGTTCGAGCGCGTCAGCTGTATATTTAATTTCCTTACGACGACGAACGCATATTTCTAGAAATCTATCCTAACGCCACGTGACGTGACGCGATCGTACCACGTGGACTCGACCAATAGGAACATCCGCACCGACAATGTGCCAAATTTTCGACGAATCATCGAACATGGTACGATGTAGACGCGTGAGCGAGCGCGTGTTTCACTCTTTATCCGTCAGCAGTATTTTAGAATTCTCTTAAAAACTTTCCACTTTTTTGATCGTTCCTTATAAAAAGGCAATAGCATTCTAAAGTACAAACGTTGCATCGTATTCGTATAAAATTGATTTAATAATTGACAAAATATAACGCAAGATAAAGTATAACTATAGAAAATTTCAATTGCAAAGTGTTACAGTGAATTCTTACGAGCATATCGAGTGTAGTAACGACCATACGACATAATTATTCAATTACGTCACGCTTTTCGACACAGTTGATTTATGACACTCATTTTTCACTACTCTATACATATTATGTTTCTGTTATACATATCGGATCGCAGAGCATTAACCTTATCGGTCATTATTATATATGACTGTTCGGTAAGTGTTATGTCTGAGACTTTTCCGCAGACGATAAAAAAATATTTTCATAAACCGTCCGATCTTAGCATTCATATCTGCGAAGACGTATCTCTGCATAAAGTATTTTAGCAGAACATCTTAGCGGAACAAACTTTTTGCGACCGTGTAAATATGAAAGTTCAACCATTTACGATTAGAATTATATACCTAATATTTATTATTTCAACAAAATTATTAAAGAAACAAATTTTGACTTGGATCCATAGCGTGGTAACTAAATACATAGTGGAGGCTAGCTCGAAAACGTTCGACGAATTTCTTCCTCGCGTTCCCTCCCACTGTTATGATACACTTTCGATTACAATTTGTCCTTCGCGTCAGCGTATTCTCAGTTCCGTAACGATTTAAATTTCTGCGATCGTGATATTTGAATCGCAAATCTACAGCTCTTACCAGTAAAATGCGATCTTATCGCCGTTCCCGGTCTTCACGTTTTTGTCCAACAGATTGAAACTGATGTTGGTCGAGGCTCCTTCCATCCATTTAATAAAAATATCTCCTTTGCTCAAATGGAAGTTGTACGAGAAAAATTTCTCGTCGACCGCTGGAGTTTCCCAATAAAACTGTTTCGCTATTTCGCCCCAAAATTCCACTGGATTCTTTATGGATCTGAAAAACGGAACGTGAGAACTCAAAAACCGTGTCGCTATAATCCATTCTAAAAAAAAAAAAACGAGCGAATTTCATACTATTATTCTCAGATTGTTAATTTATTCTAAATAGCGCATTGTTTCGAAATAAGCCTTATACGATATCGCGATACCGTTTTATAATGCTACTTATGGTAACTATGTATGTTTTATTAATCATTTCTTTTACGTAAAGATCGATTGCATTGTAAAATACTGGCGCGGATACTGGTAGACGGAAAAAATCGTTCGCATTAAGTTTAGGTATTCAAGATAGGCGGAGAGTGTATCTTGTAGCAACTGTATGGCTATGGAGATCGATAACATTGTTCTATTTCCATATTAGACACCTATGGTATTACAGATTCGCAAGATAACGGAACCGAAACTCTACCTTCACTCTATAGAAATTATTCGATAAATATTACTCGTTAGAATGTAGCAATATTGTGAACATCCTTTCGTAAGTTCGAAAAAATGCACGCAGAAAAGTTTTTTGATAAATGATAAAAGAATAAAGAATTCCTTAAGCGCTTGTGTGTTTATTATAGTTAGGTCTGCAATGAAAAGTTGTTGGATTTTATTGATAAATACCCTCAATCTACCGATTACTATTGCAGTACGTAGAATTCGATTACATTTCTCCGAATATCATATCATTGAAGATTCGCTTCGGAAACGCACCCTATCACGAAATGCACTTTAATAAACCTTGAATGATACCCTTTGCGCAACGATTCCTCTCTCTCTCTGTCTCTCTTATGAAAACATTAACGAGCAACGAGGGAATGCACTTAATAACCACGCTGGTCATTTTGCTCAGTATTATTGTCAAGCTCCCATTCGTCGTTCACCCTCTCTGACAGTTTCCTTCTATAATTTTCCTGGCAGCACAACCTTTGATTTCGCGCTTCGTACACGTTAACTTCCGCGAACGGTGTTTTAAAACGAACGATCAGCTGGCGAATTTGCTTAAAAAACATTTTCGTCGTTTCTTCAAGCGTCCAATGTCTCTCTAACAAAACGATTTTCTTGTCCTGCCGTTCTAGGGAATAAAAACGCTTGTCGTTTTTCCGACAATAATTTACAGGCGTTTGCAATGTAAATTTTATTCAATAATTCAGATTGCGACGTGTACAGTCGCTCGCGGAAGTATTTGACTAACACGGAATGACATGAAATGGCACGTTCTTTAAACAGATTCTGTGCTGTAGTACCTTCTGTCATGGTACTAACAGGAGAGACGACGAGCTACGGTAATAAAAATTCGAAATTAATTCTATTTTAATCTTCTAGTTTATCGAAGTATTTCCCAGAACATTTTCACGTTACTGTAGCAGTGAATCGCGTGCGAGGGGTTAAATGTAAACGAGATCATACTCTGGATCGTGTGCAAGTCACCATAGCGATAATCGATATCGAGTTAAGTAATAATCGAGCGAGAATCGCGTGTTCTGGCATCGCGGTTCTCCGGACCGGACGGGTCACTGTCAAAATTATCGATTACGTTCGCGACAAGTTACGCTTTCACAGAATTAGGGGTTGAAGAAGATCAACCGATGGTACAGAGGGAAGTCTGAAGACGCTCCGAAGGAAGATGGCAAGGAGAATTTCGAACAGGGGAGGGTAGAAGAATCGTCCGCTCGCGAAATCGGAAAACGAAACAAATCCTTAAGAAGAAACCCCCGAGAAACAGGATCGTAACACTCACTTCTCGTGCATCTCTTTGTAGCGCTTGAAGCTGTCGCAGTACGCGTTCTTCGCGAGCTCGGTGTTGGGGTAGTAGATGTCGTTCACCATGTTAGCGGATTTTGCGAATTTCTCGGACTGGAACAACCCTTAAAACGGCACCGCGGCGTTTTCGGAGGCTCGGAGCGGACGATCAATAAAACAGCGGGACTCGAGAGGAAACGTTACGATAACGGATCCAGGACGCGTTCTCTCGTCTGTTCCGGATTGCGAATCGTTCCTCCGTTAGCAGAAAGGACAGCCCACGGTGTCGCGAGGACGGAGCACGATGAGATCTGAGCTGAACGGAGGTGGCACGAAGATATAGTTTCGGAGCCGCTCGCTTCTGCTCTTTTCCGCGTTACGACTCGGCTGATAAAGCGTGACTGAGTTAGAAACGGCGATCAGCGTGGCGTCATCGGCGTCGTCGGTGTTGGGGAAGGCGATGTCGACGTCGCGTCGCGTCGCGTCGCGTCGCGTCGGGGGAGAAGACGCCGTCAGGGGCGCATTCTTTTCTAGCCTGGCCCCGGTTCTACGCGACAATACACTGCTGGACAGGCGTTATCGTTACATTCTCATTCTCATTCTCATTCTTATTCTCAGGGATACATATCACGTTCCACAAATGTGTTGAACGGTAAAGTAGAGTGGGGCTAAAAATTCCGTTTATTGAGTTTACTTCGATCCCCATTTGCTGGAATATGTTTTCGCACACGCGCCGTTTCATACTTATCAAATTTCGGGAAGAATTGTTGGGAGTCCCATCGTAAAAAAACGGAGACTGACCTTTGAGTATAGATAAACACGTAGGGTAGCAAGAGGCGAACTCGTTGCCTTATGCTCTTTACCCTTGATAACGTGGTATTTTTGTTGGGAATGGTTTTCTTGGGTAACAAACAATTTTTACGCGTAATTAGAAGTAGTAAATATTTTGGACATTTTAGAGATAAAGCGTTGTACGTATCTTCTTTTATATTTCTTTTCTTATATTATGTATTTTAGGCATTTTTACGAATGATGTCGGCCCGATGACATAATATTTTTGATATTTTTAGAGCAGATCGCGTGTTGGGAAAAAATTATTGAAAAAGGAATCCACCAGCGTTTAAGACTGTCATTTTTAAATAGAACCGCTTATGTTTTATTTTTAGGCTGGGTATGAACTTTTGCAATCATCTAATTATATTCTTTTTCACTTTTCCAAGCAAGTAAACCGCGTCTGTCTGTTCTATTTCCTGCCTAACCGTTTACCGATTAATTATTTTACGATTCGGTCGTCGTCGATTATATGCTGTGCGTATCTGTGCTCATTTCGCATTGCAGGTATACGATTAACTTTAAAATCGACACGATTCATTACGAAACAGCGCAACCAGCATTAAAGTATGTAGTATCAATTTACGTATTCCTACAGGAAATGCGACTCGAATTTTTTTAAGTCGTCTGTTATTCCTCTGACGCGCGTGTAAGTAACGACGATCGTGGGTGTTCTTGAACGAAACAAGGATTTACAGTATCGTTAGTGAAGGGATCGCGGTAACAAGGACTCGCCGATTCAAGGATCGATTGCAATTGTAATATCAGAATATTTTGCTTTAACGCATTTACTAACACGTCAGTCGCATAGCTGTGTGACGCTTATCTCTCGCTAGATAAAAAAATATTTTTGTTTCAAATTATTCGAATAAACTTATAACGTATATACATGGGGTAAAGTACCAGCCACTATAACAAATTTTGCTAATTATTTACTTTAGCAAGTCAAGGTCGACAATCTGAATTTTCGAATATTTTTTTTTATGAAGAATTGATGTTTACAAATTGCAAATTATAGATAAATAATGCTATACGAATATCGTATGGTAAATATTGTATTTTTAATAAGCGTAAATTTCCGTGGATAAAAATATGTTCGCGTTGTGATTATATCACAGAATTGTCATTTATGGATGTCATCATTTCATGAATAACAGAATGGGTTCTTACCATTACGAGCTAAATTTCTTTTTCAAAAACATATCTCTAACTCGGCAAGAAATGACGTTACATTGACTTGATAATTGTATTAACGAAATATGATAGTATGTATTTATACGTAACTACCGTTACTCGGAATAAAGGCAAGAGTAAAAACATTTACTACCACAATTTCAAAATTTCATCATGGTGAAATATGTTAGTGGAACCAGAGAGGAAATGATAGTATCGGAGAAGATAGGAGACTGCTCACGCCACCGACGAGATACTGTTAATACCAGCTTGAATAATATATTTTGTTCTGAGGGATGGTGACATTGCAGAATGTTATGGAAGGAAATAGGTTTGAAATAATCATGGATATTAATTGACAAGATCTTTATTGAAAATCTTTTAATACATTTATTCTTACATCTATGTATAATAGCATTAACGCAAATTCTAACTGTGCAGCTATTAGCTCGATATTATCCACTATTTGTAAGATACTAGAAGTTCTTACAAATAGAGGATAATACCGATTGCCCAGGTCTCACCACGGGGAGGTTGCTGCACAAGAGACCCGGAGAGGGAGTCGGAACGAATGCAATATTCCTTCTGGCTCCCTGTCCTAACAACGACGAACTTATACTAACGCAGTAACGCGATATGTCGAGTAATTATTACAGAACGAAAGGTGTGAATCGGAGAAGAAGTCTCTCCGATCCACAGGGGAGCAAAGGTGAATCAGGCGGAAGGCTCTGATTCTTTTAAAATGAGAAACAAGAACGAACCAGAGCAGAAGGCTCTGATTCGAGGGTGACGCGAACGCGTACAATGCTTGCAGCCCAACTCCAGCCAGCATCGATACCCGACGTGAACTCAAGGAGAGCGATGACCAAGAGAAAAGCTCGCACGGTGTCCCATTTACTCCAGTTACCACCTGTTACCAAGCAACTTACGTTGAGGTAACTCGGGCGGAATTACGACAGAGAGGACTTTTCACTTACACGGTGTAACACGGCGAACAGATCGCTCGACCATCCACTCTCAATGAATTTACGCCGAATACCGATACCAACCGGTCTGGTACATACAAGCAAGGTCCGACACAGCAGAAGGCTGTGTCGGAATCAAAACAACGAGCCGAGCAATGTGAAGTTAGATTAAATTAAATTAAATTAAATGAAGCGAAGTTAAGGCAATAATTACTCGACATATTTACAACGATGATACACGTTCTTAATAATTAACGCGCGCACGCAAGCCGAGCAATTATTGTCGCAAAAAATACTAAGTCGCAATAAAGGGAAGAATCAAAGCAGAAGGCTTTGATTCGCAAAGAAAAAACATGAACCAGAGCAGAAGGTTCTGGTTCGGGGATTACGCTAAAACAATAATTGCTCGGCAAATATAACTAACTTAAAAATATGTCGCTGTCTTTGTTAGTGTCCTCTTCGTTCGACGTTGATGATGCTACGATACAATGCCATATAACCCCGCACACGCGTGCGAATATAACAAACTCACGAGAGCAAAACAACATTCCGCACACGAGTGCGAATCTAACCAGCTCACGAGAGCCAAGCTAACCCTGCACACGAGTGCTGCCTATAGGCGCTTCGGGTGCCCCGGGGACGCGACACCCCGTACTCGCTCACGGTTTCTCCAACCGTGAGCAAGCCCCTGCGGGATCTCCGATCGGAGGAATACCAATGTTAAATCAGAAATATATAATTTGACAATAAACGACGGTGTCCAGGGTGAATTAACAGTTCAGGACAGTATTGTTGAAGGTGAGCCAAGGGTAATCAACATAAGCATTGTAGAACCCTTGGCACACGCTGTGCTGTAAAGCAGAAAATAAACCTCGCAAATAAGTAAAAAAAAAAAAAAAAAAAAAAAAAAATGGTCAAATTCACCATTGTTGAAAGTGGGCTGGGTAGTCAACCACTGGTCAACCAGTGGTTAGTCCCTGGTTATTCTCACGTGCCCCTGGTCCTCTTGGGACTGGAGTCCGACCGCTCCCGCCGGAGTCCGCGGCCCGTCTGACTGGCTGACCGAGTGCGCTCGCCGAGTTCAGCCGCACCTGCGTAATGATGCGAAACTCTCCCCTCTCCATCTAATTTCGGTTGATTTCGTTCGCTGTGATAGTAATTATTGATAAATTTATTATTTATGGCTGTTTAATGTTTATAACAATTCCTCTTGCCAACGATGTTGACAAGCACACCCTTGACCACCTTCCCATCTAATTTTTTAGTCAAAATAAGTAATAGAACACGAGGTATAGAATAACTTTTAAACCATGAACATTCGCACACATTAATTTACTGAATACAATACACTGATAAATTTATTATTTCGAACTGATTAATATTTGAAGCAATTCCTTTTGCCAACGATGTCAACAAGCACTCCCTTGACAATCGTGTCAACTAATTTTTTACAGCAAATTAAAATTAAATTATAAACAATTATGTAATGTGGGATCTGATCCTGGTTAAATGTGGGCAAAGAAGAGATCCTCCCAGCGTGGATGTGGGATCCGAATCAAGCTAAAAATTGGGGGCAGCACTATACCGGAAGCAGAAAAAACTTTAGATGTGAGCACTCTCGTATCCTCTCTGTTTCTACCAGACTACCAAATAACGTCCGTAATACGAACAAGAAGTTCCATTATCTTGGAACACTGTGTCCTATGCATATCCTATAAGTACCTCTATACCTATGCCGGGCTATAAGTATACGTATACATATATGATCTAAGCTCATATCCTATCTGTGCATGTTTACACGCGTGTAAACTCGATGGTCTGTGCCTAAAGACTTATAGATTTGGTATTATAAAGTTGTGTTCTTTCAATAAAATAAAAGACAAATATTTTCTTGAAAACAAATGCTTTTCTTAAAAAAAATGAATATGTACCCTAAGTAAATATTGAATTTACATATAAATTACATGTAAAACTTTAAATATAATGATCTTTGACAATAAATATTCCAAAATGATATGCAAATGAATGTGTCGATATAAATTTAATCATAGAATGTATAACTACTTTTTTAAAATAATACTTGTTTAAATCCTTGTTAGGATTAATAAAATAAGAGTTTTAGAAATGAAAAAGTCAGTATGACAAAACAATTTTTACAAAATATTGTCAAAAAATTATTAAATATACTATTTGCATATGCGTATATGCGAACACGCGTCATTGCACTAGTTTTTGGTATTTGCCGCATAAGCATCCTTAAATTTTTCGCTGCGATGTATCGCGATGTTTCTAGCATATGCAATCGAGTCACTACTTCCGGCTACTACGTGACTGCGATCAAATTGTCTGATTTTGTTATAGCCTGTGCAGTAATCGCTATTCGTTTCGTTTACTATGAAGTTTTTAAATTTATATAATGATTTTGAAAAATATTTTCGTTAAATATCTGGTAAAACTCCGTTAGTATACATCGTTATAGTAAGATGTTTGACAGAATATTCTAGAGGATGGATAAACTTCCGGCAAATGCCTTCTAGAATCTTCAAAACTCGATAAAAGCGGCCGCAGCGCACCAGTATTCGATACTTTGAAAAGTGCCTGCGCGCGACGCTGGTTGTCAAAAGGAGACGAGAACGAGAAAATACGCTCGTTCGTTGCAAATACGTGCAAATAATTACGAACGTTAACGCGAAAATACATCGATCCCAGTGTATCTGTATTTCAACATTATAATTTATATTTTAACAAATAAGGACAGTATTAAATAGGGAAAATGCCTGAGGACGTAACAATGGTTGATACCGGCGAAGTTGAGACTTTCGCTTTTCAAGCTGAAATTGCACAGTTGATGAGCTTGATCATCAACACTTTCTACTCCAACAAAGAAATCTTCATTCGAGAATTGATCTCAAACGCATCTGACGTAAGTGACATTTTTTTAACCGTGTTTAATTGTGTCTTACATTTTCATAAATCGTTCAAGTTCAAGTTAAGTTTTTCATTTCATTAAAACAAAATTTGTGAAGGATTTCGTAAAATAATTTGATGACGATCATTAATACATTCTGATCTTTTGTTGCAGGCTTTAGATAAGATCCGTTACGAGTCCCTCACCGATCCGTCAAAACTGGACACGTGCAAAGAATTATTTATTAAAATTATTCCTAACAAAAATGATCGCACTTTGACCATCCTTGACTCGTAAGTGTTCCTTTTACATTCTAATTATGTGAAATTTGAAAAATTTTGTTTTGAATTTTAATTTGAGAAAAAATGATTATTTCTTACTCTACTTTCGTAACAAGATGTATAAGTAACTAAATTTTATTTGTTACAGTGGTATCGGTATGACCAAGGCTGACCTTGTGAACAACTTGGGCACCATTGCCAAGTCAGGAACAAAAGCATTCATGGAAGCTCTCCAAGCTGGCGCAGACATTTCTATGATTGGACAATTTGGTGTAGGTTTCTATTCTGCTTATTTGGTAGCAGATAAAGTTACTGTCGTCTCTAAGCACAACGACGACGAACAATACCTATGGGAGTCTTCTGCTGGTGGATCGTTTACAGTCCGTCTAGACAATAGCGAACCAATTGGAAGGGGAACTAAGATTATCCTTCATATCAAAGAAGATCAGGCAGAGTACTTGGAAGAATCAAAGATTAAGGAAGTTGTAAAGAAACATTCTCAGTTCATTGGTTATCCGATTAAACTTGTTGTTGAAAAAGAGAGAGACAAAGAATTGAGCGATGACGAAGAAGAAGAAGAAGAAGAACCCGCGAAGGAAGAAGAAAAAGATGAGAGCAAACCCCAGATTGAAGAAGTTAGAGACGACGAAGATAAGCCAAAAGATGAGAAAAAGAAGAAAAAGACGGTAAAGGAAAAGTATACCGAAGATGAAGAACTCAACAAGACAAAACCAATTTGGACTAGAAACCCAGATGACATTAGTCAAGACGAATACGGTGACTTTTACAAGAGCTTGACCAATGACTGGGAGAATCATTTGGCTGTCAAACACTTCTCTGTAGAAGGGCAATTGGAGTTCCGTGCATTACTGTTTATTCCTCGTCGTGCTCCATTGGATCTTTTTGAAAACAAAAAGAAAAAGAACAATATCAAATTATATGTACGCAGGGTTTTCATCATGGACAATTGTGAAGATCTTATCCCAGAATATCTGAACTTTATTAAAGGTGTTGTAGACAGTGAAGATCTTCCGTTGAACATTTCCCGTGAAATGTTACAGCAGAATAAAATTCTTAAAGTTATCAGAAAGAATCTTGTCAAGAAATGCTTAGAACTCTTTGAAGAATTGGCAGAGGACAAAGAAGACTATAAGAAATGTTACGAACAATTTAGTAAGAATTTGAAATTAGGTATTCACGAAGACAGTCAAAATAGGAAAAAGCTCTCGGAGTTACTGAGGTATCACACATCTGCCTCTGGAGACGAGATGTGTTCGTTGAAGGATTATGTTGGTAGAATGAAAGAAAATCAGAAACACATCTATTACATTACTGGCGAAAGTAAAGAACAAGTAGCCAACAGTTCATTTGTAGAAAGGGTTAAGAAACGTGGTTACGAAGTAGTGTACATGACAGAGCCTATCGATGAATATGTTGTACAACAGCTGAAAGAATTCGATGGCAAACAGCTGGTTTCTGTTACAAAAGAAGGTTTAGAGCTTCCAGAAGATGAAGAAGAGAAGAAGAAGCGTGAAGAAGACAAAGCCAAATTCGAAAATCTTTGCAAAGTCATGAAAGACATCTTGGACAAGAAGGTTGAGAAGGTTGTTGTTTCCAATAGGTTAGTTCATTCCCCATGCTGTATTGTTACATCGCAGTATGGGTGGACTGCAAACATGGAGAGGATAATGAAAGCGCAGGCCCTTAGAGACACGTCGACCATGGGATATATGGCTGCTAAGAAACATTTGGAAATCAATCCAGACCACCCAATCATGGAGAACTTAAGGCAGAAGGTTGAGGCAAACAAGCATGACGATTCTATAAAGGACCTTGTTATGCTACTCTTCGAGACGGCGCTCTTGTCGTCTGGTTTTGCACTAGAAAACCCACAAGTACATGCATCCAGAATATACAGGATGATCAAGCTTGGTATTGGCTGCGACGACGACGATGTACCAGTTGTAGGAATGGACACGGAAGAGGAAATGGACACGGAAGTTCCTCCGGTAGAAGGTGAAGCGGAAGAAGCTTCCAGAATGGAAGAAGTAGATTAAAATTCTCATTTAAAATTATTTCATTAAATCCAAAGACTTATAGGATGTAGAAAGACTGTTACAAATTATTTCGATTTAAGTATTTAACGGTTTCTGTTTCTTTTTTTTATTTCTTTTTTATGTGACAGAATTAAGTGTCGTGCTTACTTTAACGCATAGCAAAATCACTATATTTATTTAATAAATACGACTTATGTAGGTAGGAGCCCGTCGCTTGATTCTGTCTTAAAATGTGTTTCTATCACTTTTCGTGTAATTACATTACCATTGAGATTTCTTTTATACTATTTATACCATTTCAATTTCATTTCACACTGTCACCATTCCATTGCCAAACCATTTATGTAGTATAATCATTAAAATGGTTATAAACTATTTTCGTGCGGAATAAAAACATTACTTACCGATTGAAAGAAGTGTAATTTCTTTTAACGTTCTTTATTAGATTCTATTACTAAAAAAATTTCTACACCTACATATTTATTTATATTGTAATATAAAAATTCCTTTTTATTTGAAGAAATTGCTAATATATCTATATATATATATAAAATGTGAGCATTTTCTAACTCCCGCTATCGTTTCATCAAACTATTTATAGTTCTATTTTGCATTTGCATATACATGTATGAATATATTTTAAATTAACAATATATATACCTATAAAAGAAAGTACATGATTTTTTTTTTAAATACAACGCCATAAGTAGATAAATTACGCTCGTACTTGTCTTCTCAACTCCACTAATAGTAAGTACTTGAAATATACTGTATTTACTTACGCATGTTTTTACATATTTAGACACTATTTCTGCAAATATTGTATCACCATCATTTTGAAAATAAGAATATTTTAAAACAGTTTAAAAGTAAGAAAGTTTTTAATATAATAACATCAGGAAAGTCAAAGATCCACGTGTTATATTTGATACATATTTATGTAGTGAAAATATTTAAACACTTTTTCTACCGAACAGATCAGGGTACTTTATCGATGTAAGTTGACCGATAGAGCGCGACACTGCTGTTTGTCGAAGTGTTGCGTGTTGCCACATCACCACCAAATCAAACGTACTTGGACGATGTTTCTGTGTAGATTGCGCTCGTGCCGACTCCTCCACAATACGTGGAAAGCGTGAGTTTCTCTACTCCGGTACAACATGTCAAATTTTTCTTAAATTTCTGACGAATATCTACGAGGAAAACAAAGATTTGTGCACAGAAAAATTCTGTTCATCGAATAGTACAACTAGGAAAGCATTGGCTGGAAAATTATAGATTTTTTCTCGGTGCTTAACGTAGTAAACGAACAACACGATGAGTGCACCCCAGGGGCAAGTGAAACCAAGAAACGGAGTAGTGAAACAGGTGAGGCATCTTGAATTTTTCAGCAATCGGTTTCTCGGTGAATTTTTCAGGCGAAAATAAATACGATTTATGTGATTACTGTTATATTTAACCTATTATTTTGACGTCCACGCGATGTACCCGACATAGTTACAACGAAAGATCTATACCGAAAACATATGGTCCTTACATTAAAGTATTTTTGTACTGTACGCAAGTTTCCTCGATAGTAAATCATTAATAGGCTAATAGATGGCTATTACTTTCTTAAAAACGTGTTTTATAATATTTTTAGTTGTTAATGGTTAGTATATTCTTTGGACTATATTGTTATTTTTTGAAAGATCTTAAATGCAGTTTATTTTTCTAATCTTCTATGAAAAGTATCAAATTTTAGGGTGGCACGCTACCATTTGATATAATGTAATAGTACGAGTAAAAATAAATTGTTTTACTATGCTTTTCAATGTAGAATTTTATACTTTAAGGTTACATCGGGAGACACTATTGTTATCCGCGGTCAGCCTATGGGCGGCCCACCTCCTGAAATTACAATTATTCTTTGTAACATCACTGCTCCAAAATTGGAACGATGGAAAGGGAATGACAGGTATTTATCAATATTTTTCTAATTCTGTATAAATTCATTATATAATTGTGAACATTTATAGCACCGACGAAAGCAGAGACGAACCATATGCCTGGGAAGCAAGAGAATTTTTACGTAAGAAGCTCATTGGCGAAGATGTATCTTTTGTCACAGAGAAATCGATTAATGCAAACAGAACTTATGGTACTGTCTGGTTAGGGAAAGGTATGTCAGCTTTGAATATAAACTTATTTATTTATAACATGTTGGAATCTATTGAAACTTGATATAAAATTTTGTATTTACAGACAGAAATGGAGAAAATGTAATTGAAACGTTAGTTTCTGAGGGTTTGGTAACTGTGAAAAAAGATACACGAAATCCTAGCCCAGAACAGGCACGGCTAATTGAACTAGAAAATACTGCTAGAGCAGCTAAAAAAGGAAAGTGGTCAGAATCACCATCTTCTGAACACATACGTAATGTTAAATGGACAGTGGACGATCCCCGAAAATTGGTTGAGAGATTTGGAAAAAAGCCGGTCAAGGCTATCATCGAATTTATTTTTGATGGTTCAACGGTCAAAGCACTTTTGCTACCGGATTATTACAACATAGTATTAATGATATCAGGTGTTCGATGTCCTGGTTGGCCGAACGGAAGACGCGAAAATTCAGCAGGCGATCCTTATGCGGATGAAGCAAGATATTTTGTAGAATCTCGCCTTCTACACAGAGATGTTGAAATTGTGCTTGAATCTGTTAATAACAACAATTTCATTGGAAGCATTCTACATCCAAAGGGTTAGTTAGTATTTAGTTTGAAGCTGATTTAAACACTTACAAGAATTCGTAATTCAATATTTCATAATTAACTGTTGTTAATTAATTCCTATTGTTTTACAGGAAATATTGCAGAAATGTTATTGAGTCAAGGATTTGCTAAATGCCAAGATTGGTCAATTAGCAACAGTAGAGCTGGCGCAGAAAAGCTTTATCTCGCAGAAAAAGCTGCAAAAGAAGCGCGTCTGCGTTTATGGAAAGATTATAAACCATCTGGGCCACAAATCGAATTCACTGGAACTGTCGTTGAAATTGTAAACGCGGATGCGCTTATAATCAGAACACAGAATGGCGAAAACAAGAAAGTCTTTTTGAGCAGTATTCGCCCACCATCCAGAGAAAAGAAGCCAAACGAAGAGCCTAACAACTCTGGTAGAAAAGATTTTAAACCCCTGTACGATATCCCGTGGATGTTAGAAGCTCGAGAGTTTTTGCGTGAGAAGTTCATTAGGAAAAATGTAAAAGTTGTTGTGGATTATACTCAACCGGCAAGAGACAATTTCCCCGAAAAGTTGTGTTGTACTGTTACCTGTGGTAAAACGTATGTTAATTTACTTTTCCTTTTAAATTTAATCCAAACTATTTGGAACAATCGTCATTCATTTTCGTGTATATTTTAATTCAGAAATATCGCAGAAGCATTGGTTGCTCGAGGCTTAGCGCGAGTGATCAAATACAGACAAAATGACGATCAACGGTCATCCCACTACAATCTATTACAAATCGCAGAAAGTAAAGCAGAAAAATCTCAACACGGTTTACATGCAAAGAAAGATATTCCTGTGCACAGATTAGTAGATGTTTCTAACGATCCTACCAAAGTGAAGTCGTACCTGACATCTTTCAAGCGAGCACAAGGCATTAAAGCTATGGTTGAATTTGTCACGAGCGGTTCTCGTTTGAAACTCTTTTTGCCAAAAGAAGACCAGCTTATTACGTTTGTTCTGGCTGGTATAAGAACCCCTCGATGTCAAAGGTCGCTTCCAGGTGGTGGTATAGTTAAAGCCGATGAATATGGTGAAAAGGCATTGGCTTTCACCAGGGAACATTGCTTCCAAAGGGACGTAGAAATTAAAGTCGAAAGTACAGAAACGAAAGGAAGCGGTTTTATTGGTTGGTTGACCGTGAACGATCAAAATATGTCTGTTGCTCTTGTCGAGGAGGGTTTAGCAGAAGTGGTTACCTTCCCCGACTTCGGAGAGTTAACTAGAACCCTTAAAGCAGCCGAGGAACGTGCGAAAACAAAAAAATTGAATGTAAGTAGCATAAAGTGTACATATATTGCATACACATGGGATGCTCGCGGTAAATTGGATCAGTTGGTCTAATTTACCGCGAACACTCTGTATACGGTTTAAAAATACGTTGTTTAATTTGCCGATTCTACACTTGACACTGTACTGTTACAGATTTGGAAGAACTATGTTGAAGTACAAGTTGAGAATGAAAAGAATGATAATGACAAAGAAGTTGCAGAAAGGAAGATAGACTATCAAGAGGTAGTAATTTCTGAAGTAAATGGTCTTCATTTTTATGTGCAAAAAGTTGATCAACGTAGTATGCTGGAAACTTTACTTTCACAACTACGACAAGAATTGTCGTCTAATCCTCCACTTCCGGGTGCTTACAAACCCGTCAGGGGTGAATTAGCTGTTGCCAAATTTACTGGCGATGATCAGTGGTACCGAGTTAAGATAGAAAAAATCTCTGGTTCAAATGTCAGCGTATTTTATATTGACTACGGTAACAGAGAAACAATCAATGTTTCAAGACTTGCCGACTTACCATCGCGGTTTGCTACCGATAAACCTTACGCCCACGAGTACGCACTTGCATGTGTTTCACTTCCAAGTGATGTAAGTGTTTTCACGTAAAAATCAGAATATACGTAATAGGAACAACTATAATACATTCTTACAAATTCTTAACTACTATAGGTAGTTTAATCATTCGTTTTTAACTATTTGTAGACCGATGATGCGAAAACAGGAGTTGAAGCCTTCAAAGAAGACGTAATGGATAAAATTTTATTAATGAACACAGAATACAAACTTATCAATACTAATGTTCTTGCTGTAACGTTAGTTGATTCTACTACTAATGAAGATATTGCAAAAGGACTTATCACTGACGGATTGTTACTCGTACAGAACCAACGTGACAGAAGACTTACTAAATTGGTTAGTTTCTATCTTCTTTTTACGTAGTAAAAAATACGAGTCATTTATAAAAACCATTTATTTGTGTTTTATTCTATTTTAGATTGAAGAATACAAGAAAGCGGAAGAAGATGCAGAACATAGTCGGCGTAATATTTGGAGATACGGCGACATTCGTGAGGATGCAGGCCCGATTAGCAATCCTTGAAACGGCGCGACGGTGAGGACGATGAGAAACAATATGGATTGTAAAAATGCTCAAGAATTGGTTTAAAAGTGATTAATACAGGGAAAAGACATCATGTTATAAAATACATAAATATCTAAGAATCTATCACATAGATTTATGAAAACTAATAAATGTCCATATGAGAGTTACGCGTTGCATTGATTACGATGCAATTATATTTCATTACATAAAAGTATGAATTGTACATAACAATTTCATTAATTTTGTTACTTTTAAATGGAACAGTGGCATAATATATAGCATAATATATATATTCTCATCATTCATTATCTTGTATTCGAATGTAAAGTTTTGTTATTCATGCATTTTAGGAATACAGCATATAAACAATTGAAACTTTATGTGATCTATGTGCAATTTATTTTTAATTGTTTACATCTCAATTCAGGTAAAAGTAAATCATTCTTTGTGTGTGTTTTATGTCGCATAATAATCACTATTTAGGAATTATACAGATGATTATAAAGTTCATAATTGTACATTTTGTCAAACATACTCATTTAAGTATATAAGAGCTCATATCAAGAAAAAATATATTCTTATATTTTTAATAAAAGTGGCATCAGTAAAACATTACTTAAATAGTCAAGATATTAAACGGAATATATATGTATGTTATTACGTGTACATACAAATCATCGTCAAATAAAAATATTATATGATTATATCTGTTATTTAGATTCAATTACTAATCTTTTTAAGTAACTGGTGCCGCTTTGTAACCATAAAACTGGATTAATGCGAAAACATTCTTTTCTGGTTACATTAATCACAATTTATCTTTTTTTTTTTAACTCGTATCATATCATTATATAAACGCTGTGAAGGTTAGACATTTATATATAAATAATTGATTCATCTTCCCACTGTCATTTTATAAATATTTAATGTAATGTCAAATAATACTTTCCTTAGAGAAATTTTTAACGTAAAGAATGATACTTACATTGAAATAGTCATCATAACATTGAAGAAAATAGAATTAAAACTATTTACATCTAAATGGATAGATGTAATCTATATACAATCAGAATACAACATGTATATGTACAACAAGAAACATTGACAAGTAGATTATTTATTCTACGACTTTGCACACAGTTTTCAGGATACAAACTTATTGAGAATGAAAGAAATAATGAATGTTTGTAATCAAAACAAATAACGTCTTATAAATTTCTATGAATATTAAAGTGGAAATAATTAGATGGGCATCATATCAATAAGCGTTTATTCTATGAAATTTTATACCATATAATCAAGCATTTGTGAATCTACTGGTGCAAAGGATTTATCATATAAACAATATTTTAATAATTGAAATGAACATATAAATAAATTAATATATTCTAGGAACAGATAAAAAACGAAAAAAAAAGGAATTTTCAAATTAATTATTACACAGTAAATTTAAAAAGTCCATAATGATTTGTCTGTAGACACGTATAGAGATAGTGATTTTATCTGTAATGCTATATATTTCTCTTTTGCGAAATCAAATTATTTCATGAACTATATTATCAAGTGTTTCCTAGGATAATTATGTTCATACACAATCCTATCAAGTAAATATGAAGAAACCCTTCTGCTTGTTCAGACAATGAATATTTAAATATTGACTACCAACTTATAATATCATTAGTAACAGAGTTGCAAATCTTTCAAGTATCAAAGTGTTAGCATTTATGTACTTTAGAAGTTTGACTGATTTGTAATTTCGTCATTATATTGACATATATACATGTCATATGCTATGTATTGAAAATAAACTGTGAGTCTTTTTTATTTATGTCAACACTAGTGTTTTTCAAATATATATTTTACACATATTCGTTCATTCATCTAATAATACAACACATAGATATTTATGCTAATTTGATATCTTTTATAACGCTATGAATGATACAAAAACGTAAAGAACGGAATGTGTAACGAAAAATTAATATTGGGCTCAAACAATAATCTCGTAGATATATTTTCACAACTTTTTTAAAACCAAATTTAATTATTATTTCCTATTTTTTTTTTTTATACGGAATAAGAAACTTGAATTGTAAGGAACACAAATCTTTAGGAGTGTATTTATATTTGTAGAAAATTTTGCTACTTGGGATATATATATATATATATATTATTAGCTGGTCTCACTTAGTAAAAAAGTTCTATTTTCGAACATATCGATACAAAAGGTAATGTTAGTGTACAACTAAAAATATGATTGAAATTTAAAATATTCTAATATAAATCAATGATCATCACAGGGATGTATTGTATGTTTATTCACAGCATTATCCCAAGAGCAAGAAATTAATTCATCTTTATACCAAGCGAGTCCACGTACGAAATCGGTATGTCTTTCATCTTCGTATATTGATGAAAAATTTCTGTTTATATCAAGTACACGTACAAGAGTGTCATCGCAGCAGCATGCTAATTCTTCCGATCTAGAAATACAACACCAACAAACGATTAAATTTTCATTTTCAGATAATTAACGAATTATTTTTTCATTTAAAATTGTAATTTTATTCTCTATATTACCTCTCTAGATTTGGATTAAACAAGAGTTTATGAACTGATCTAGGAAATACTTTTGCATTTTGTAATGCTGAATCACTTGCTTTTCTGGTATCGACTAATATAACATCTCCATTATCGGTACCTATAGCTATAATATGATCCAGAACAGAATTCCAATTTACTGTGGTCAAACCAAATTGTTTTTTTAAAATACCTTAAACAGAAAGTAACATCACATATTTTATTTACATAAACAAAAGCAATCGCGCGATGACAGTAGTAGCACTCACTTTGTGCTGGATTCGGTTGTCTTATATCCCACATCAGTGCTTCACAATCCAATGATGTTGATACAAATGTAGTAGTGCTCCTTGGCTGAACATCAACAGAAGTAACTATATCTGTGTGAGAAAAACTAAATGAATGTGTTGCAATTAATTCTGCTGTATCCCACACCTTTATGCTGAAACATAATTATGCTTCTGCATTAATTCTTTCGCGCATGGTTTATGTGAAAGATTTGAAGTATGTTACCAATAATCCATTCCACCTGAAACTACGTGTGCATTGTCTTGAAATACAGAGAGTGTTAAGGGGCTGCTGTCATGTTGACAAGCATATCCTAAAGATTGTAATTCTTGTAATTGTGTATCAGCTGCTTCAACTAAACCTAACACTTGTAAAACTCCACTATCTTCGCTAATTACAAATTTGTCCTGTTCTAAATGAACACCATCACAAACACCGCTTTCTGTTTTTGTAGCAATGAAAGCTTTCTCTCTAGCAAAGTCTGAAATGTCATTGTAATACCAAACAGTACCGCTCCAATAGCGATCCGTCATATTAGTACCTCCAAGAATAGCACTTTTTTCTGTAAATAAAATGACATGCTAACATCTTCATATTTAAACAGACCTTACTCTGTTAATAGGGAAGATAAAATAGTTCTGCAAATACATAAATAAATGAATGTGTCTATTGTTTTTTTAGATAATCTGTATTTCATCATATTATAGTATATACCTTATTAAATGAAGTAATAACTATAGTAGTTTGATTTACTTATGCATTCACAAAATCGACATTACTTTCCCATCAACCCAAATTTAACCTATACAATGTTACCATTGTGAATCAAAATGAATTGCAAATTCTTATCAAGCACAGACGGCCTGTCGGCCGCAGTCATATTCCTATAAACATCTGCGTTTAAATTAGGATCTATCACAGTTTCCATGGTGTTTTCTAAAAGTCGAAATTTTATATGAATTTAAAGGCGACCATGTGCTCGACCGGCTTTATCGGTAAATAAGTAACCACTGGTAACTGGTAACCAAACGACAAAAACACATGAATCACCCGCTTCAATCACCGTATGGTGAGGAGGTCTAGTAAAGATTCAGTGGTTACCAATCTCACGCAAAAAATACTATGTGAATTGCAAATCTGAAATACATATGAATACAATATCTGACAATAACAAATACAATAAATGAAAACTGAAAAATTTTGAGTTGTGACGTTTTTCTTGTGCACGAGCGACATGTAAGTACCTATGGTAACTACAGTGTCATTGATAACGATGATCAAAATAATAATTCTCATCAGCGATAATGATTATTCATAACCGAAAACAATTCTCGTTATGAAAAACAGTCATTCGTAACCAGAAATAAGTTCTGTCATTGATGATAGCTTTTAGCGATCAGAAAAATTTGACTCCATAATTATAGTTCATAATGGTTTTTATAATCATAACGAATACATCTTGAAATTTTTGAATTGTTTCGTTTCTCGAAAAATTTCTGCAAAATTTACCAACACCAGACATCCATTTGAATAAAAATGGATATTTTGTTAATGATCATTTTCATAAGACATTTCTAAAAAAAAAAACCGTTATTTTTGGTCTCTAGTTTGTACGGTGAGTCTTTTACCGGCATTTCAAGTTTTGGGATGTACAGAAGTAGCGAATATGATTACCGCGGTAACGTCTGTCCGTGACGTAACGGCTGTACTCCTGATAATTTCCGTCGTGACGCATGCGTATTCGATTCGGAGCAAAAATCAGAATTAGTCCAACGGAATCCCGGAAAGTAGCGAGTGCGAGACACAGCGGTGCCGTTGCACAAAATCATAACGAGCGTTGATTAACCTGTCAAGACGTGGTCCCGTATTGTTTTATTTACGCACTCGAAAGTGTTGCGGCTAATCGTCCGTAGGATTCGGTCGACTGCCAGGCAGGATGGTGAAGCAAGATCAAGCTTTAATTATCGAACCGGAAAACGAACTACGGTTCCAGGGTACGCTCAAACGACGAATCATTCTTTCATGTGTAGTCTTCTTCGCACGTTTCCTTTTCTTTTTTTCGTTTTGTCTTCCGTTCCCTTCGAGTCTCTGTCCTCATTTCGTGACAAAACGAGGCGCATTGTTCGGTCTCGTGAAACCGCACACAGTGTGCTACGTTGTCAAGATGACGTAAGGTTGATTCCGGTAGCCAATTTCATTGCATTCTAATTTACGACTAAATAAGATTAGGCACGACGATTTAGCAGATACGATCAGCCTTCGCGGCCGTACCTAACCCCATTCGTTGTACGTCATTCGCTGTCAGAGCTAAGTACAGTCATGATTGACTTCTCAGTCTCCCCTCCCCTACGTCCCATCTTCCACGAGATATACAGTCAGCATTTTCATCGAGTTCCATTACATACACTTATTTTTCATACTTACCCGAGTATATATACGTATATGTACGGTGTACATATCTATGTATCATGTACATATATATATATATATATATATATATATACATATATATTTTATGTATATATGTAGCATACAAGGGTGTTCCATAATGTGTGGGCATAAGTAATCATCAGTGATGAAGGCAGTTCGAAAAATATGAAAAAACTGTTTGTATAAACATTTGTCCGGTATGACCTTGTTTTCAATTTATAGTCGTTTTTCAGTTGTTTTAATTTTTCGCAGTTTTCGGTTTATAGCGGAGCAATGGATAACGTTGACATACCTACTCCAGTAACGTACTGAAGAGGTTTCTCACTGATTGCAAACCGCACCTGACACTTTTGATGGAATCGGAATGTCGGAATGATACGACATTCCGAGTCACGTATTCAGATCGAAAGTGGATATTGATTATTTTGAGCAATTTTTTTGAAAACATAAAAACAAATAGTGCGAAACAAAGACCATCAAAACTCGGAACATATATATAAATTATGGAACACCCTATATATGTTACACAAATGCTCATCGAAGATGACAAAAACAAAAAATTAATTAAGCACGCCTAACGTAATATATTTTGTAAATGTATATTTTTGCATATTCTTTTTTGACAAAAAGATATATGCGTATCTCTCGATTTTTGTTTACAACTATATTTTTACGAAATTTTTTCGACTAATCCACATCTAACGTATCGTATCGTTAATTGTTATTTAAATTAAGTAAACCTGTAAAAACACGCTTGCAATCTACAGTAATTTTTTAATAAATATCTTTTTGTTTCGAATTTTTCACTTTGCCATTTATAAAATGACAACTTTCCAGATGAATTATGAAATAAACAAAATATTGAATGTCTGAAAGTTTGAAAAAACACATGCAAATCATTTTCTTCATACATAAAAACATGGTTCATTGTGTGTATAACTATACTGTTTGCATTTAATATTCACTTAAACGTGTTTATCATATATTTTTCACAAACTGTCAACAATGCGATCACTAAAATTAACGCTATACCTACCATCAACGGTCAAAATGACTGGTTCCAGATTTTTTATTTTACAATTATTGAAATAATAAAAATGATATCATAAGAAATATAAGGCTCTGCGGGTTTAGCGTTAAATTTTATTAAGAATATACATATTTGCTTTCCCTTTAGAGATTGACCGAGTGGAAGATGTTATACGTGTAATAGTTTTAAACGACGATTCATTTTTATAATGTATTGCAGGCCCATTCTCAGGGTCAGCGGTCACATCGTACATAACATTAACGAATCCAACGAAACGTAAAATTTACTTTAAAATAAAGACAACTGCTCCAAAGAGATATTGCGTACGTCCTAATTGTGGATTTATTATGCCAAAGAAAACATCTCAAGTAACTGGTTAGTTCGAAAAATGCTAATATCATGAAATATATGAAGAATAACTTAGATTACTCGTAAACTAGAAAACTTCATTTACTAGCTGTCATATTTTTGCAGTGACTTTACAACCATTTGAATTTGATCCGACGGAAAAGAATAAACATAAATTTATGGTACAAGCTTTAATGGCTCCAGCTAACGACGATGACGATACCACATATATCGATCTGGTATGTAATAGTATAAAAGTAATGTTTACACTGTATCATATTGAAAACTATGTACACGTTGTTTTGTTATATAATAATTGTTTTTCATTTTGAACTTTGACCAACCATGAATTTTAATTCTTTTTAAAGTGGAGAGATCCAAATGTAGATCAGCTAATGGAATCAAAATTAAAATGTGTTTTTCAAAGTCCTGTAACTTACACTACTACAACAGCTAAAACTACTTCGACTACCACAACGACTAAATCGGATGCAAATACAAATAATGGTAAAAACAAAGGAGTTGGCGATACTGTCAAGTCATCGCCCAAGGTAACGATTATCGTACACTTTGGTTTTATCGATTCCGGTTAATTGCATATTACGCAACATAATCGTACGGGTTTGTTTCGTTAGATTCTTGGAGAAGCAGAGGAAAAATTATTAAAAGCAGCACAAGAGGTTAATCAGCTTAGGGTAGAAGAAAGTACTCTTAGGCAGGAAAACATCCAGTTGAAGGTAAGAAATTTATATATTTAATTTATAGGAAAAGTACACGCGGCGAGACAACAAATAGATTAATCGAATAAACGCGTAAATTGGTTTTATTTGTAGGAAGATATATTAAAATTAAAGAATGCAGCATTGGGAAATGACGCTACCTTAGCAGCGGCTAGAGGTTTGATTCCACGAAGCAGTATAGTAGCGTCTAGAGGTTTGATCTCACGAAACAATAGCCAATTTTCTCCAAATGCCATCCTCATTGCCGTTGTCATGGTCATAGTAGGATACTTATTTGGAAAAATGTTCTGAGCAGCCGTTACAATACCGCATAACTTGGCACATCCCCTCTTCCCCTGTGTTTCTTAGCCTGCCCCCCTGCTACCATGTACCACTTACTGATCCGAGAGATCAAAATCAGTCATCGTATTACACGGTTGTTCATAATAAATACTATAAACATGAACAGGTAGTGGTTTACAATAATAGAATTAAACGCGCTGCAGGAGTGTGCTTATATTTTGATAAACCGACTGAACTTCTAAATCCTTTTTTAAGAAATCACATCGCATAGGCTGTAGCATAGAATGCAGAAGTTAACGAAGTTAAGTTTTTTGTTGTCGGTGAGTGTCGTAAACTATAAATGATTTCAATATTAAATCATGAATTAAAAACAAAGTGTTAATACCATCCGAGATCACCCATTTCTTTTTTCGTTTTCGAAATTTTTTATGAAAGGATTTTTGCATTACGAATTTGCTTGCGGCGATGTCTTCGAGAGAAAAAAAAAACACGTGTTGCCACTAAGTGAATTATGTATGGAATTACGAAATTTATTAAAGATAAACTCTTTCAAACGAACGTATTCATTTACAGAGTGAAGTCTGTATCTGTGTATAAGAAAAAAAAAGAGGAAAAAAACGAGAGTAAAGAAAAAGAGGGAAACAGAGATGAATTCTTCTTTTTTTTTTTTTTTTTTGACATACTAAAACGTACTTAACAATCACACGATGTAAGATTGTACATAATGTATCCAGTTTAAGATAATATATTAATGTCTAACTTATATAGTCAGGAGGGGGAGGGGGGCTGGCTGATTATTAATCGTAGTGGTTCGTGACTCAGAAATTGGATACGCTGGCTCTATCCATCAGCAATGGTATATCACATAAGCGATTTAATGCATTACAAATTTTTGACGCTTCAGTGTATTTTTATTTCTTTATGTTTGTCTTATAAAAATTTAAAATAAAGATATCTCGGATGTCACACGGCGGACGTTTTTTAATATTTCGTACCTTTCTCGTCATTGATCGTTCGTGTATTCCGGAAGTGGAGCATAGCGTACACGAATATGGTATCGCTTGAAATCTCATCTTAACGAAACCGTGCAAGTATCTCCACCTGTAGACGGAGGTTCTTTTTCTAGATTATCCATCGTCACAATTAATATCGTGCATGTCGCAATTAAAAACATATTACACACGAGTACATACTTGTATTTCCGTGCCTTAGGAATAGAGGCAGCAGTATAACTTTATTCGCGCTTCATCGACGTCTCATCTCTCAATAGTCTTGAATATCTCTATATGACTTTCATTAAGGAAAAATTAGATGGTTGAATTGAATTGTAACACACGCCGACGCAAAGTTGAGAAATTGTGAAAAATGTGAAAGAAAATACGGAACGTTAAACATTTATCCTTTACGATAAATATCATTCGTTATTTCCAATTTATTTATTGTATATTTAATACACTTGTATCGAATATCGATTTTTATAATAATCACTAGATATTTTTCATCATTCTTCGAGCTTCTGATCTAAACCACTCGTCAAATATTATCGTATTTTATAAGCGTACTTCTGACGACTATTTAATGGAATTATCAGTAACTGGTAGAATGATGATGCGAACGTCGCAACGACTCTCTCTCGTTCCTTCTCTATCCAAAACTATTCCAACGTCTTATCGTTCTACAATATACTTTTTATTGCACTCTTCTCTTGTTCAATGTTACTCACTCGGGACCGCCGAATAACTTGTAACGAGGGTGTGCGTGCTCTTACTTGCTCTCGAGCAGCTTCCCTTCAACGGGAGAAAGATTAAAAGATAGCATTCGACACGTAACGAAGTGACACGATTGATAAGAGAATATTGTAATCATAAAAATGTATCTATCCGATTGGAGTTTCTCCGTATCGCGTGTTTATAAAATAAATATTGTAAACGACTGATTGTTCAATACATATATATGTATACCTGAGACGTATAGGTATAAGTTGCTTTTTTCTCCCGCGTGGACACAGGATGTACGTTAAGGAAATAGTTCGAGAGTTCACTGGTAAAAAAAGAACAACCTTTATCGAAGCAGCGAACAACAATTCTTTATTCCGACCGAACGGTTCATTGACGAAATTATGAACACGATCCGGTGTGTCGTGTGTTGGCACAAAAATTCTTTCGTCCAAGAATAGACCGTAAACGAATTTCTTTTCAAACGATTGGTCCCATCGTTGTCGTTCGAATTCTTGTGTCATTGTGCTTCGATGTTATTATTATTCGACATTACGGTACCCGAAGCAGATTTTGTGACGATCCAGAACAGGCTGCCATTAATCGCGGCTCGTTGAACGAAACAACGAGATCGCCATTGTGTAAATAAATCGCGATACGACCGAATATTATGGAAATTGTGGACCGGTTGCAATTATATTAACTACTCTATGAGAAACAGTAATATCAACCGTATTCCAGAACGATTGTTTCACCTCTGTGCACGTAGCATTGCATTTTCTTACGACGTTCATCGAATAAAATTCCGAACATAATAATACATCCACGCAACGATATCCGTATTTAAAATATCATTAATCAATTATTGCGAAGGTTATTCGATATCGCGTAATATTAGACCGACAACAGAATATTATAGTCGAAGAATCGATCGGTTACATGTGGGGATAATCCTGTGGATAGAAAATTCTCTACTTTTTGGAAACGAAAAGTAGTTGCGCGAAACGAAGTAGTTTAGGTCAAGCTATAATCAGGCAACCTTCTGGGTGCACATGCACTCGCGTACTTTCTCCTCGTCCATCGAATGGTGGGGGAAAGGAGCGTTCGTGGGCGAGATAGAGAGTGGTGTATGGATACTCGAAGTCTCAAAGAACAGGGAGATCGTCGATTAAACGATCAAATTCGTCGTTTTTCCATCAACGATAACTTATCTCGTCTGGACGCATCGCGATCGAATAGCGATCGTTCAGAGTTCGAAAAATATTCAAGCGCTTCCACGCAAATCGTAGTACATATACATTGTATACTTTCACTATCCGTAGGAAACTAATTTTAATCTGAAAACACCACCCCTCTGGTCGGTGAGAATACTCGACGTCGGATATTTATATTCATCATTAACATCCCCTTCGGTCGTCACGCGAATACTAATAATATTTTCCTTCGAGAAACTATCGGGTGTGCCTACGCGACACGGAAAGCTGCTAGTTTACCCTATTTTAAATAACACGGTATGCGCACGCTAATGGAAAAAATAGATATAGCGCATCGGGGGTGTACGGTGGTACGTCGTACGGTATATCGTGCGGATGCAAATCGGCTCTCTCTCGCACCTCGGACACGTGGCTCCCTTCGATCAACCCCGTCGAACGATACTCGTACCGAGACGTTCGACTGCGAACTAAAGTCGGATAGTACTTCCTCGGGTAGGTTGCGGATAAATCAGGATCAGGGATGAGGGAGGTGGATGGCAGAGAGCGGAGCGGCGTATACAGCGCAGAGCAGCCTGATCAGGGTGGCGGCGGCAGTAGCGACTGGCTATTGATTTCAAGGGCTTCCTTAACCCCCCGCTTTGCCGCTGAGTGCCCGACGGCTTCAGGTCACCCCAAAGGGTTGTCGGTGCCCGCGACTAAAACAATTCCGTACATTTCTGTCCGTTACAAAACAACCTGCTTCGTACGTCTGTACGCGCGACCCCTCGCATTCGAATACCCGTAATTTTTCAACAGTTCCCACGAACCCCACCGTCTTCGTCTATCAGCGAGACAATTACAGAAAACGAGTTCGAACTATGAATTTTGAAAACACCACGCAAGGATCGATCACGTTATTACGATCGTTAATGTGCGATAGGACTGATCGGAGGGTTTCAGGATCGTGTTCGATAGCGAGTATCGTAAGAGGAGACCGTCCTAAATAAAGAGTTCTTCAAAATTTCGCGGTTAAACGGCGGTAGGAGAGCGAGTCGAGGGTGAGAGGTGGGAGGGGGAGGGGCGGTCGAAGAGGGTAAGGGATGCGGAGGGTAGCTAGAAGGATAGGGGTAAAACGGAGTAGGGGGTGTCGGGGATCTTGGATAGGCGGACGGGCACCCTAGGTGGTTACGGTACTGCGCGAGTTGGGTCGAGCGCAGACGGATCGCGGGGTAAGCCGTCGCTCGGCATACGTCGAACTAGGTGCTCCGTGTTGGGGCGTCTCCTGCCATCGAGCATCGGTGTCGTGCAGTCGATCGGGGGACGACCACCGCCTTCTTCGAGTCGTTGTTGGCCCCGGGATCGGACCGGACCGAGCCGGACCGTTGCTGGAACGGAACGTAACGTAACGCGGTAGACGCCGCCGCCGTCGCAGCCGCAGCCGCAGCCGCAGCAGCCTGTTCGTTCAGCTTCACTTTTTTGTTTCTCTGGAACTGGAACGTGTGTCGGACACGGCGACGACGATGAGACAACGACGATGGTACTCGTGGTAACGCGACCACAGTGCGCCGTGGCCAGTGCGGGCGTCGGCATCGTCGTCGGTTGTGTACGCGATCGGACGAGTAAGGAGATGGTGTCGCCGGATCGTTCGGATATAAGTGACTTGGTTGCTAACGCTGTCGCTGTCAGTGCCGCCGCGTTCGCGTACAACGTCCCCGACGTCGTCGTAGCCGCTGCTGCCGTCGCCGCTACCGTCACCGCCACCGCCACCGCCACCGCTACCGCCACCGCCACCGTCACCGCCACCACCACCGCTGCCGTTATTATTGCTGCTGTCACCACCGCTATCGCCGCCACCGTCAACCCTGTTGTGGCTGCCGCCGTCAGTCGCGTCACTGCCAATACTGCCATTTTCGACGACGCGAACATGATCACCGTTGCTGATGCCGAACAGGCTTCCATCGTTTACCCGCAGACGGTGTAACCCTGACGTGCGCACAGGTAAGTGTCGCTCCGTTTCCAAATTCTTAAACACCGACCCAGCCCACTCATCCATCCATCCATCCATCCATCCATCCATCCATCGGTTCGCCTCTCTGTCGCCACAGTTTCGCGTTGTCCTCATCTTCCTCCCCTTTTCCTTCTCCTTCTCCTTCTCTTCAACCTCCTCTGCACAGGGGGGTAGGCAAAATGAAAGAACGTATACGCGACGAAGAATAGACCGAGAAACCGACGGAGGGAGAGCGAAATGGTATTACGGACAGAAGGGAGGTCGAGGAAGAGAGGAAATACGAATGAAATATATATATATATATATATATATATACATATATATATATATACACACATACATGTACGAAGAGGGTGTGTGTGCATACAAGGGAACGAGAGAGGAGAGAGGAGGAGAAAGATAGCGTGATAGAGGGTGGGAGGAGGGTCGGGATGGTAGTGGGGCGAGAAGGGATGCTCAAGGATAAAAGAGACCTGGAAGGAAGAAGCGCGAATTCCGTAAAAGAGATTCTATTCATTCGTTGCCGTCGCGTATGCGATTAGAATAGAATTTCTCGTTCTATTATCCGCGGTCGTCGTGCCCCGGTGACTCGACACCACATAACCTCCGTCAATCGATAATACAAGACGACAGCACCCGCGGCGCTCGCCAAGATCGGCCTAGGAACGAACACCAGCCGCGTTCCTGGGTCGAGAGAGCTGGCTATCGATGAACGTCGTCGCCGAAACCCTCTGTTCTCGGAAACAACCCCTGCACGATCCCGACGAGCCCATAAAATCGTTGTATCGAGGCAACGATCTAGATGCGTCCTGGCCCAGTTTCTGCGCGTCATGGGCGGCGAGAGACCGAGTACGCCAGAGAGCGGATACCTTTAACTACCCTCTCCAGCGCGGCGGTATTCTGGCCGATTACACGACCGGAATATATCCCGGGCTCCTGTGTTCGGTGGTTTATGACACGACTTCAACCTCGCCCATGTTAATTGGCGAGGATCGATCCTCCTGGAAACGATTATACGGTCGTGGGCTCTCACGGTCGTTCGATCGCCTGCTTCGGGATCCTATTTTCGTGTTCGTTCTCGCCGCAGGAAGGGAGGAACGCGCGCAAGCGAGAGAGAGAGAGAGAGAGAAAGAGAGAGAGAGAGAGAGAGCAAGCTAACTAACCGACTGGCTGGATGGCTAACTCGCTCGCTCGCTCGCGAAACTTGGTAACGCGAGCACACGAGATAATCGAGACGAGGCGGATGCGGTCGGAGATAAGGAAGATTAGCCGACGCGACGGAATCGCGGTTACACGCCGCCGCCGTTACCCGTTCGAACGCCATTTGCGTGCGAAACACGATAAAGGCTCGTTTTTGATCTGTCCCCTGTAGAATGCGCAAAAGCACCGGCAATGATGCACGGACACACATATGCGTACACCAGCGCATACGGTCGCATACGGTCGCACACACGTAGATATACGCGTCGCGCGAAACGGATGAATGAATGCTGTGAATAAAGTAAGTAGGTTAACGAGAACGACGATCGCGGTGTTCCGAATCCCGCGATTTCTTCGTTCCTTCGAGTTTTTCTCAGGAATTTCTGCATCTCGAATGAGAACTCGCTCATCGATTCCGAATCGAACCGGTCGCCACTTCGCGACCATTTCTTCTCTCTCTCTCTCTCTCTCTCTCTCTCTCTCTCTCTTTTTCTCTCTCCTCCCGATCGACGATTCTTCCGCATATACGACGCAAACTGCACCTATTGTCGTACTGTTATCTACACGCGAGCTATAATACACCCGGCCGGGAATAATCGTACGTGTCTAGTTTCTCTGTTCGAATCGATGTTCGCAATTGTGTTACTTGGAAATGGCACGGGCTCCGCGGAACCGTTCTGCACGAAATCCGGGGGAAAAGAACGCCACGACGGCGTTAAGCTCTTTCTCATTATTAGATAACGATCGCGCGCGCCGCGTGCGCCTATTCCTCTCTCGCCGCAATTTTCCTCCGAGCTGTGCACCGTTTCGAATTACCATTTTACACGTTCCCGGGCCTATCGTCGAATCCCTCGGGCCAGACCTCCCTCGGCTAAGATCCCGACGATTCTTGATCCTTCGACGAACGAAAAAACGCATTGTTTCTTCGTTTAACCTTGAAATAACTCAATTGGAATTGATTAAAATACCTTCAGGTGTACAGGGTGACAGTCTCGTAACGCAACGACTTCGAATAACGCCTAAGTTATTTGTTGCCCCACCGCGTCGCATCGCGTCGTTTCGACGGCCCCGACGAAAGTACATACGCGTTCGTGCGTCATCGTTTTCGGAGTTGCGCGCTGCCCTACAGAACTATCGAATTGGAATGATTATCCAAGAATGACAAGAAAATATGTTTCCAGGGAAATTCTGTACGGATATTGGTGGAAAGTGCGTGAACTTTGCTCTTTAGCTCGTGGTACTCCAAGAGCTTTTATAACTCGGCTGGAGTGCGCGTGTACTTAAAACATATTCAAAACGGAATCCTTGAGGAAATTTCATTTAACAGTCTCTAATTCCATGATCTGTGTATTCTTACGACCCGATGGTAAAAATCAATACCGCATCGCGCTAATAGTTAGCAGTCGAGTGACATATTACCCACATTTTCGGAACGAATTAATATGCGCACTAAATTTCTCATTCTCGAGCAACCGGCGATACTCGAACGTTTTTCTGAAATATTCGAAAAATTTGGTCGTTTGGTCGGAATCGCGGAGTAAACTTTATGGCGTTTGAATAAATAAAAACACTTGAGACGGACAGAAATGGGCGGGCACTCTGTAATCTATTGTACGCTCCGAGTAACACCGTGGCCTATATTACCGGGAGCGGGAGATGAGCGGTTAGAATATTTGAAACGTGCTGGCGTGGCGGTTAATCGTTAACACTGTTAATTCCGCAGGGAGTCTGTCGGGCACAGGAAAATATTCTCACCCCGTTTTTGTTCATCGATAAAAGGTTCTGCGATGCATATGCGCGCACGGGGTATACCGGGCGGGAAGGAGATGAATGCATACGTAAAGCGCAGACACTTTAGGCGTGTGTACAGGTGCACTTACACCCCGCCGGGCTTTCGATGCGTTAAGTGCACCGAAGCCCGCGTTCTCGCGCGCAAACGATAAAGTGTGTGTACTTTTCCGATTAGTTTAAGACGGCGCGGCGCGGCGCGGCGACCGAGTCTTTCGCGTACGCGCGATCCGTCCATGCTCTTGGATATCGAGCGAGGAAAAAGTACTTCGACACCTTAAAAAAGAGAGCGCGAGTAACGATCGATGCGATTAATCGCGAAACGTATTAACGATCGACGAGGAACGGCTACGCCGTGTTCTCGCGTGCCGTCGATCGGCCCAAATTAAAAGCGCCAGGGAATCTGCTGCTCGGAGAAAAGTTTTCATCGCGAACGACCTGCGGGGATGGCTAGAATCGAAGTCGTTCCCTGTCCCTCGCCCTCGCCTTCGCCCGGACGAAAGTTTGCCTATTTAACGATAACAACGATATTGTAACGGAACACGATATCGAGTGGTAACTTTGAACGGCTGGCATGAATCATCGTCGGATGTTCTTTAATAAATCCGCGACGCGACCTGACGGCAGAGGCGGTTCGAAAGTTCTTGGGAAATTTCAGAAGTTTCCGCCGTAAGATGCACGGAAGAAGCGTACGCTGACGACCGAACGCTCATGACCTACTTACATTCGTGTTTACTTGATCGATCATACACATATATTTTTTAAACCAAATTCCTTTTTTCCCTCCCTCTCTCTCTCTCTCTCTCTCTCTCTCTCTCTCTCTCTCTCTCTCTCTCTCTCTTTCTATATTTCCCTATGCCCCGCAGCGACGATCGCGCATCCTCGTCTCTGTTCTTATCTGGCACACCCGGAGCCCGCAGTACACTCGGTTCCTTTATAATCTCTGTTCGAACAATGCCGAGATCCTTCGACTTATTACTTCGCATTTTTATCCGCGTTCGTGCATCCCCGTTTAGGGGATAGATATTTCGATGAAATATTATTTGCCGAAGAACATTTTTTCAATAGCGTTCGAACAAAATTTTCGAAGATGCGGTAACTTGGTAAGAATGGTTGGATTTTGGTTTATTCTTCGCGAGTCTTTCATTCTTCGTTCTTCCAACGTTCTAACGTTCACGGGCGAAAATGCGCATTTCTCAACAAAAACCACCGCTAGGATTTACGCGTATCGCGATGGCGACATTATGCACGAACGTAGGTGTAACAGATAATATATATTTTTCGAAGGACCCGTTGGCACCGAGCCAATCCCAAATGTATCCCCGCGTCTCGCAGTCCTCGTTCTCATCCAATTGCCGGCGCTTTATGGTACAGAAGCGAGGAGAGCTTGGCTCTACCGTTCACCGAATCGCGTCTCGTTGCTCCCTTTAAATTACGAATGCTTAGCGCTCGCACGGCTTTCGCCAAAATAGTTAGGCGAGCTTGTCGCCGTTGCCGTTATTTTCATCTTCCGACTCTGATATTTCTGTAATTATCTTTATACACGGTGTCCTAAAAATATTGTATTTCGTCGAGAAGGGTGATTCTTTCTACGCAGGATCTTGATCGCGAGTCTGGCTCGATATTGTAGGTAGGGCAAGCGGTTAGGGGTGTACAACGAAATTTGATCGGCGAACGAGATCGATGAACGTTCTAGCGTTTCGGAGAAGCGTAAACGCATTCTATCACGGTATTGTGTCGCTTTCACGTTGCCGAGACATCCGATCAGAGATTTCTGAAGGCCAACGCGGTACGAATGCCGCGAATGTAGGTTGTACACCTGTTACTCGTCGAAAGCGTTCAACAACGGACTTTATTTGAAAATATTAGTGCCAACTTTCAACTAGTTATACGTATGCTCTTCGGTTGCATCGCGCGAATTTATTATTGCAGGCGCAAATGGAAATTTCACTTCGCGCGTCCTATTATTATCAAGCTGTTCGTTCTCTTCTTTTAGAGGAACCGCTTTGCGTATAACGTTTTTGGAACAGTCTGTATGTATACATATATGTATCGAGGTAGCAGCGATATCGAGGGGAAACACGAGGCGACCAATGTGAAAAATATAACTTTTCTATCACTTATATTATCCCCATGCCTCGCGATCGCGCGTCATCGAACGGGCACATTGTGATCGTGGCACAATAAATTTACGTAACTCCGTGCACCGATACGGCTTGCGCGGGGCGCGCATACATCGCCTGCACCGCCGATAAATTCCATATTTCTTTCAGCGGTGAATAATACGGCCCGTATGCGTAATATCATTCTCAATTTTTTTTATCAAAACTTCTTTTTGTTCTTCTTCTTCTCGGTCTTCTTCTCGCGGGTAACGGCTCGACGTGTAATAAATGTCCGCCTCCGGAGGACACGGAAACACGGGGAACTTGCCGCAACTTTGCCGCAAAGTTTGTCAGGTGTAGGTATTTCTTCGTTCGCCGATATAATCCATCGGTTCTACGCGACGGGAATTACCAGCAGGAGATAGAACCGCCCTTGGGCTACGGGAAACTGGGTCTTTGCTGCCATAAATACACGGTCGCTCGCGAACGTACCAGCTCGTAAACTAACAAGGGACATAGTGTATCGAGTATAGTATTCGATCGATGATCAAATTGCAAGAAAACAATTTAGCATACTCGATCTGTCGTCGCAACGATGAATTTTTAAGCTTGGAGAAATAATTCCGTCACCCACCGATACGATAAACGCGGTGGACAACGCGTTAACGGGAGTGATTTTATTTACAAGTTTATTCTCCACCTGTAAAGCCCGTTCCAGCGCGATGGGGGAATCGTTCTCCCACTTCCATGGCGTCGAGCGACTGGTACTGGCAGGGAACTCTCGAATCGGCTCTTTCTTTGACTCGACTATAGCTAGACCCGTCGTCGAGGAGACAAAAAGGAAACTCGCGGGACTCGTTGCTCGTTGGGAAACTGGACGACGACGCGACGCGACGCGACGCGACGCGACGCGACGCGACGAGACGAGACGACAGACCGACAGACACGCGATACGCTCGTTGAAGAAGGACGAGGAGCGAAACTGGTCGGAACGAGGACAGCGAGTGGAAGAGATCGGAGAACGGAGTAACTGGAGGAGGGAGAAAAGTCTTCGGATTTCGTTTAATCATCGACGCGAAACACTGGAGCGGACTCATTAGTATCGCGAGGTTTGCCGAGTCGTTCTTGTCGCTCGTTCCCGTTGTTCCGCGGCCCGATCGTATACCGGCGCGTGACCGTTCCTCGATGTCGTTTCCTGGTAAACAACGCGTTCCGAGCATTACCGCGTGAGTCGCTGTCGTCGACTTTACGTTACCACCAGTTACCACCGAACGTGCACGGTGCCAGCGAACGTACGTATTTATGTCGGCCAGTCTCCGATGTCCATACGCCATCGGACACCCGTGTTTCTATTGTACGCTTGATACCGAAATTCGTTGGGTTCGACGACTCGAATCGGGACACTGCTCGAGCGTATGTAGGGCCGTTCCCCTTCCCGTTCCTGTTCTCTCTTTGTTGTCGTTCGAGCGGTCATCGATTTCAATTCGGTAATTATCCAGGGAAAACGAAAGTTAAAGATTTCACCGACCACCTCTCGACGAGAATCGTTCGTTTCGTCCACCATTGAGAATACTGTGTAAATACGCTGCTATGCCGGCGGAAAGTTAACTTAAAATACCTTGTAAAAGCAGAGTATCGTTAACGCGATTAATATATTTATCGTTGCAGCGTGCAGCGTGTCTCGTACGGAGAGGAATAACCAGTGAATCGTTCGTTTACATATTTATGGGAAGTACGTTACGAGCAAGTAGCAATTACACGAAATATGCATAATCCGAATAACAAAAATTCTTATTCTAAACTTACGGTCGCTACTCCGCATGTAAAACGTAAAACTCGGTCGAAATTGCGAAATAGTATTTGTTTGTGAACGACTTCCCCATAAATCCATAAAATCTGTTGTTGCACTTACTAACAATAAGAAAATGTACTGCGCGGATTCGCGACTCGCACGGTTGGTAAATATGTAATCCGGGAGCAAGGTCGTGTTGGAAAATTACACCTGCGCCGCGTCCGTAATTACATTATATTACCCGGCTGTGGTTACGGGCATCTTTGTGCGAAGACGCGTTCGCGTTTCAACGGCGAGCATGCTTTTCTTTCGCGCTATGCGAGCAATGTCCACCATTCGCATTCTTTTCACTCGGGTTTCGCGGAAGATACCACAAAATACGAATGGTTCTTTCTCTTATTCCCTTTTCTTGCGTCTGTTCCCGGTTTATAACAAGGTTCTTTCGCTTTTACAATAAATTCTAAAGTTCTTGTCTGCCGAGACAATCTCCTTCCGCGATGCTCTTTGCTTTAAAAAATGCTGGTTATTTCGATAGATCCGTATTGTACGGGGGTTCCCAGTTAACTCGATCACCTTCGTTGTTTCTTTCTTTTTTTCATTTTTAATGGAACGACCTACTATTTTGCGAAAGACTAATGCCAACGTCGTCGTTGTAGCATCCAAAACAAAAAGAACAATAATCTTATACTTTATGTAATCTCACGATCAACAACTCTCATATAGTATACCTTACCAATTTACAAATGCTTCTCGCGTCTAATCGTTAAATTGATCTTCGTCTGTTCTCGTATGTTCATGATTAATGCATAATAGTAATAGGAGATGATGTTTACGCGGGAGATAATACTGTTTCAAGGCCATAAAAAGACGCTCAGTTTTCTAAAAATTACGCGAATATACTTGCCTTATCGCTCGCGAGCAGCAGACAATTTGAAGATAACAATGTTACGATTGTACCAACGACGACATACCTGAAAATTAATATTTTTAAATTCAGGCCCTCGTAATTTCTAAATTTTGCATCAACGTATTTCCCTGCATAGAATATTCGTAATTTTGACGTGGAATAAACGGCGGGCATACTTCAACGGCAGTTCGCGGAGTAAAAGATTACAAACAAAAATATAAAAACCGGATTATGAGAATAGAGAAGATGCTTCGATGCGGTCGGGTCGTCCGCGTTTGAACGTCCGACAATGAGGACGAACGGGATTAACCTACTTCCCCGTTCATCGGATGGACACGAATTTCATTTATTTTTCAGTTACAAATAGATTGAAACACACACCCGGGAAAAGTTGCAGAGTTTTGTAAAAAGTAATACAGACAATTGAAATGGACTCCTTCTTACGATAATAACAGCTGTATTTTGATCATCGAAACCGTAACGTGAAGGAAGCGACTTACTTCTTGCAAGCCCCGACTGTGCTTTGTAGCGTCATTTATTTTCAGGCGGTAGCACGAACCAAAAATTCTTAGAATACGGCGCGGACTTACAATTACTGCTTCTTTGAAGTCTGCCGAGATGCTATGAAATGACGTCCATACATACTCAGAGATCCCGTATTTAGGAGTAAAAAACGGATGTTCTTTTTCTTTTCGGCTGATGGACATTGTTGCGTTTTTCAAGGCTTTTTTCATTTTCCTAGGATGTATGTATATTTTTTCGCACATTCCGTACATGTGAAATAGGTGGTGGAGAAAGCAATAACGCGAGTTCTTTTAGTCGCGTGTTTCTACAAGCATTATTGTTTGTTGGTACAACGAGCTAATATACATACATATATGTATAAGTAAATTTTTCAAGTATACATATAGGGTCAGTTATTTGTTAAGATAGAATTTTTTTTTATTTAAAAATTTTCGTACCCTCCTAGCGCACTAATTCCTCGTTTGCATTGCAGGTTCGCAATCTGCACACCGTTTTACATTGAACCGGAAGCGAGAGTCCTCCGGAAGAGCTAGGTGGCAGCTCGAACCACGCGATATACATCTAGTATACGCATCGCAGCGATCGTAGGCGAGTCTGGAAATCCCGATCGATTCTTACGTTTACGTTCGCGCGGTTAACTCGCGACTATCGTATTCTATACGATTTTCGTCGCGTGGACAAGAGCCTGGCAGAAGTTACGAACGATTCTCTTCGACGCATTCTATAGGGATCCTGATCGGTGAGCGATCTCCTCGCGGCTGCTGGAGCCAAGGCACGAGAAACGTCCTGGCGCGATAAACTATCATCGTCGAGCACGATGGCTTGCGAAGTCTCTAAGGTGAGTCGGACATTCTACCAATTGTTCGGCAATTTGCCGGCGATACACTCGATGGCCTGCGAATCGTTTCATAATTACACCGGATAAACGCGTACACACGGACCTCGCGAGATCGCGAGATTACGTAGACGTACGGTGGCTCTGAAAACTATTTGATCGCTATATTTCCGACTTTCGACGAACCGTCGACATTTCACGCTATTATTAGTTCAAATAAGTCTGGGCTCGTTTCAAAACTCGATACCGCTACATTCGTTTCTTTTTAACCTTTCGGCCGAGCGAGCGTTTAAACATCGACGATGCGCGACAATCGGAAATTTAGGATCGACATAGATTTCAGAACCACCGCGTACGCGTATACCGCTGATCTGTCGCGACAAGCAAGACGGCTCAACGATCCGTTAATTGCCGTAACGCGGGAAGGAAGCGGAAAATTTTGCGACGAGAATCGTAACGATGCTGATAAACATACGCACGATACATTTCATGCTTTGAATTTCGTAACACACGAGCAAGAAGCAGTTTTTATCGTATATCCGAGGGCGAGACGGTTCGATCTAAACTTTTATTAAATCAGGTGGCGTGGAACACGGCTATTATTTAATGAGAGCATATATCGTAACATATCTGTATACGAAAAGTAAAATTATTATTAGATTCATTTTATCCGAAAGAATAATATTTTTCGTTTGGATTATGACTGACAAATTTTACGCGATAACGATGAATATGATATCAGTTATTTCATTTACCCATAATTCCATTAGAATCGTATGAAGATTTTCCGTTGAATTTCGACGATAATGAAATATGGCCTCTCTATGTATTCAATTTTGTTAATGAAATTAATAAATACTATTTTATTCCATAGCACTGTTTATTTTGTTCTCGGCAGGATAAGGTGGTTATTAATTTATACGATGGAGGCTTTTATAGTGCACGGTGTACGTTTTGTAGTATCGTCCAATATTTTTAACGAATCGATATAAAATTTATTCGATCTTTCACGCTAACTATCGATATAAAATGATAGGAAACAGGAGACTGTCAACCTCGCAAATGCCAATAAGAATTGCTTCTTGCCATTGATTCACTTTCTTCAATCATACGCTTCCCGAAGGTAGAAGAATTATGCAGAATGATTCTCGGTCTTCGATATGCGTCGGTCGATCAGAAATTGATTCAATCTGAATCTATTGTAGTATAGTACTGGTTTGCATGAACCGTGCTATACAATATCACAGTAAACTGTGATAGCGTACGAAATCTCGCAATGTTTATGAAATGATTGTAATCTTTCCATGCCACGCAACTTGCTTGAAAAATGTTTGCCGTTCCAAAAGGAGGTACCGATTAACAAAAATTACTAATACATGAAACTCGAAACGAGTTGCCAGCTTCCGATCGAAAAGTTTCTCTCTCTCTCTCTCTCTCTCTCTCTCTCTCTCCCCCCCACCCTTAAGAGAGAAAGCGAAGCTGGTACTTCGAAGGCGGAGTCCCGCAGTCAAAGTAAACTGAAACTCGTTTAGAATTAATGACAGCGGACAATATTAATAATAAAGCTCGTTATCGTGGTACTTTAATCGCCGTTCGTATTGGCGAGTCGACGCATACAGGAATCTCGCTTAATAACGGCAGCACAATCTTGCAGCAACCGACTGCTCGTTTCCAGTTTGACGCGCAGAACCGATGTGAAATCATCGGGCGCGTTCCTTTCGTTTCGATCGTCGAGAGATGATGTTTGCGACAAATTTAGCCCGAACAAGATCGTTTCGAAGATTTTACGGTACGTGTCAGCTACCATAAACGAAATCGTTGCGTTATCGGCAGAGTCCTTGGCAGAGCGACGGGCTATGCGGTTTACGCTGCCATCGCGGGACCGTTATCCTTACGGTAACAGAATCTGTCGGTGGGCTTATAAAACTTGCATCGAGGATATTGCGCGTCGCGTTCTATCGCTGTGCATCGCGAGCGCATCGCGGTGCATCAGGGGGGACGGGGCGCGCCGACCAACTTCGCGCGAATTAATCAACGTAGCTTCGTTCCGGCTGCTGGCAGACTTTCAGCGAATTGACACGAGAATCGTTCTGATTAATTCGCGATGAACTGTTCGTGGATTCTTGTCTAGTCTGTCTGCGCGTCAAGTCGAATTGCCGGGGGACAAGATAAACGTTCGTCCACGGATACTTCGTGGAACAGATATAGTGACTTCGTGAAAAGCTCCCGCCTGTTGACGGGTAGAGATCCTTTTAGAACGAAGGATAATAGTGATTCGAGTAATGCCGGAGAGTAGTATCGCGGAACGTAGACTGTGGATTTCTATGAAAATTCTCATTTTTCGCTCCTGATAAAATAGATGAAATGAAAATTAGATGGATATAAAACGCGATCAACGCGGAAAGCAAGCGCGCGTGAAATTGAATAATTTATTAGGTGTTGCGTAAATTTACCGGAGCAAAATAAAAATAAAGCAACGATACCGTTGACAAAAGATACAAAAGCGGATGCCGGGAATTAATTGGTGAACAGGGTAGTAAACTGCGAAATAATTTTGTGTGAAATCGCCGCGATGAATAGCCAAGACCGCGAAGAATAGTGAAATATGAACACGATGCAACGCTACAATGACTATAAATATGAAAGGTGAATTCGTGAAGACGACTCGTGAAATTAATTGGTAAATTGGTAGAGCGGAATACGGTAAAATAATTGTACATGTACGGTGAGGAAAGGTTGTTTTTGATAGCTATGCTTTGTTGGCAACGCAGTTTTTATCATCTCCATGAGAAATTCGGTGCAAGAGTTCCCAACCAATGTATCGTTTATCGAACTATCGTTTATTTAAATAGGTCCGAAGAAAGTCACTATATTTGTTTCATCGACTACACAGGCTATCGCGAAATTAAACAATTTTATTTTGAAGGTAAATATATTTTCTATAAGTTAAAAGTTGTACAGGTATTATCGAAAAAGACAGGAAGTAAATAGCTTTTGGTGATCTTATTCTTCGAGTGACATTTTTGTACAAAGTTCGATTGTTTAATTTCGAGGAAACCGGTATATGCGAATACGCTAGCGCTTATACAATATACATTATATCGGTATTTTTTTTATTATCATTACATAATTTCAAATCACGTTAATCAGCGTCACCGTTTACGCACTCGTTTTCACAGTTGGAATGCCGCTCCACGTCGAAAGAGAATTTTTGACCTTGAAATATCGATTGCATAATGACGTGGTACAACGTGGACGAGGGTGTTCATTTGCACACGAACGCGGACGCGGTATGTCTGAAAAGTTCCCGAACTAACTTTGTTCCGAGGAATTTGTTAGTAATGTTTATCAGCCATTAGCGAAATAGTTTACGCTATTATCGTCCGAATATAAACCAGTGTGCCACGGGATGAGATTCTCGCGCAGAACGCGGGAGAGAAAGCCGCCAACAACAATTAAACTCGATCGAGAACAATAATATTCGAATCGTTTTGCCACCGTTTCAAAAACAAAAGGGAAACGAGGAACGCGCTTCCGGTATTGGAAAACTTTTTCAGAATGGGCCGCCGGAAATGCGTCCTGGCGTTCTCGGCTTGCGTCGCGTGTAGAACTCTTTCAGATTCGCGACACTTTTCGCACGTTATTCTGTCACAGTCGCGGGGAAATCAAATCAAACCAAACATAATATGGACGAGAATCGATGGCGGTTCTCTAATAGAAATTCCTTGATAACAAACCGTTCCGCACAGTTTCAGTTCGCGTGGAACTATCGATTGTAAAATTCGATTCTCGAGATCATTCCCACGAAGTAGAACCGGTCTGTAACGATCAGACGCATCGGCCGATTCGTATACATTGTACAATAATAGCACCGCGTACTCGTTTTTGTCCTATACGTCTGTACAGACCTAACCCAGTATTCGGTACGACCGTTCTAAACAAATGAGAAAATATATATCGGAAATACAGAGTAACATTATTTTCATCCGAGGCATCGATTTCGAGAAGAATTTCGCGCTCGACGGTGAAAAGCTAGCCCCCTCGAGCGTTCCCACCCTCTGTACACTGTATACCAGCAGATACGGATTAAGAGCTGATAGAACAGAATAGAACAGAACAGAATAGAATAGAATAGAATAGAATAGAATAGAATAGAATCGAATAGAATCGTATAGAATCGAATAGAAGAGACAAGTTGGCCATACTCGAATTAGACCGGAAACACAGAAACTCGAACAAGACTCGAAGCTGCGATCGGTAACCGGTCTAGCCGCTTCGACTCCGAATCGGCTCGATTCTTTAAGGAACTTTTCAAGCATCCCGCTCTCGGCGCATCTCACCATCAATGCTATCGTGTTAGTTAGAGAAAAGTGTATCTGGCCGTACAGAATAAGAGAAAAAATCCAAACTGATTACACGTTACTCTTAGTATTCCTCGGAAAAGCAGCATCGGATGGTCTTTAGTTCATCCCAGCCGAGGAAGACGTTGAAGGGGACGATGTCGATCGTATAAAATTCTCTGTGTTGTGTCCTGGCGTAGCTCAAACGATGGCCGATTCACGCGGCTTCAAGCCAATAAACCAGTTGTGGCACAGCACGGCAGTGTCGACGGACCCGGATTCGGAGTGCCTCTACGAAGAGATCGCGGGCCTCTCGGGGTCCCAGGATACGGAGCCAGGGCCGGCTGGTGCCGCCGTCGGCGAGGAAGGGGAGGAGGAGGAGGAAGAGGAAGAGGAGGAAGAAGAGGAGGAGGAGGAGGAAGAGAGGCGGAGAGGGAGGCTCGATTTCGGCGCACAGGTCGGCGGTAGCAGCAGCTGGTGGAGGCAAAGCAAACGAGCCGAGAGAAACGCCAGTGTCGGCGGCACCGTCAACGGGCGTGCGAACACCAACAAAAGTCACAAAAGCGTCGGGACTAGCGCGCGATCGCGCAGCAGATCGGCCGATCGGCCATCGAGCGGACGTCAGGACATCGTCAGGGTGGAGGAGGAGCGGTATGCCGCGAGACGCACCTACGCGGAGCCCGGTACAGGCGCCGTATTACCGCCTGGCACCGGCCTCAAGCTGACCAGGGGGCGTTCCAGCAACACCGTGGCCCGTTACTTGCACTCGACCTCCGCGAACACCGGTCACTATCACCACCATCACCACGGGCTGCGAGGACCCTATCCGACCGGCAGGCCGATCGGCAGGCACCACCAGCATCATCGTCCAAGCCACGCCGCGTTCAGTAATGAGACGCAGGAAGAGGTACAGGAGGACGATGAAGCCACTCTACGGGAGTTGCTTGTAAGGTACGTTCACACGTACCCCTCCCTCGCCGCGCGCGAAAAACACCCTACCAACTAGTTTCTCTTCTTTCTTATCGTTCGAACGATACGGACAATGTTTCGTTTTATTTCGGCCGTGGAACACCTAAGCGGGCACCGATCGCCCGTTGACGCGCGGTTACCCGATCGCGACTCGATCAGCTACGGTTACTCGTGTCCATATTCGGTCGCGATACGGTAATCGCGATGCGCTTAGGTATACGCGTATACGCGAACAGGCGTACGTATACAAGAGATGTGCGCGCACCGACAATTGTAGCTGGTACCGTTCCACGTATAATGTCCAAATATCGATACGAGCAACTCTAGATTGTCTATACGTTGCGCGAGTCCGGACCTCGAGCGACACCACCACAGAGGGGAGAGTTTCACCTACCAAAAATTCGAAAGATTTCAAAGAAACACACGATACGCACCGATTCAGTTTTGCCGAGGACGTTGTATCGCGCGATGGGCGTCGCCACCGACGTCTTTGAGAATTATCTGGATTGTTGGATGTACCGGATCCACGCAACACCGATCGTTTTCGGGTCGGACTTAAAAAGAAAAAAAGGTCATCGAACGTGAACTATGATCTCGGCTGATTGAAACGTTTACATTTTCATTTAATAGTTTAGCGCCTGTATTCTTTACGATCCTGTATTTACATAATACATATTCCGTAGCGATTTCTTTTTCTTAGGCTCTTCTACATAGCAACTCTGTACACTGTTTCGTTTCTAAAGCGATTTTCAACGTAGAAAGTTACATTTAGCATTCCCCTTTCGGCTATTGTGAGACGCGCCGACCGTAGCTTTTCGCTCGAGTTTCAAGTTCTTTGGAATTATCGTAAACCTTTCGAAGTCTCATCGAAGTAACTTAGCTTAGTGCCACCGGCAGTACGGTAGAACAGCGTGTATAAGCTCTTAAGGCTTGCATACCAATTAAGAGAACACTTCTCGCTCTCTATTATTCGCCCCGAAGTACCCCGAATCGATAGCACTTGCTTTATCGACCGACGAAACTCTCTCGTAGACAAGAATTAACTATCCGCGAACGAACTTTTTTTTTTTGTACCACAAATTACCATTGCTCGTTCGAACGAAAGCTGCCTTTGACAGTCGGTGTTTTTCTCTGAACCGCATCCAGGTAATTCCCGGCCTAAGTGGCGGTGCCTCGTTTCATTCGATTCGCAAATACGAACGTACAAAAAGCAAAAAACAAAAATGAAAAGAAAAATAAAGAACCGAAAGCGAAAAACAAGTAACAACAAGACAGACGTGTTTTTTTCCCCGCTTATTATTTTTCTATTATAGACTATTTTTATGTATCAGAGAATGCAACTGCAAGGCTTTGTGCCGTGACATTTATCATTTATACATACATATATAAATCACACTCGCTCTAGTCCTATTCTTTGTACATACATATATAATACTGACACACCCCTCGGTCATAACAGTTTTACTATCGAGACACCCGGCGAGAATACGTTCTTTTCGATATGTAGCCATTTTACATACCTAACATTAACAGATTTTTCCATGAATCTCTCTATTTTTGGCTGCGGCGCTCGCAGGCTTACCACTGATTGCTCATTCCATTCGATGTCATGTCACGTTCTTTCGAAGTCGGGTACACAAATAAGCGAGCATCGTCGCGCCGTTGAACGTTAACAGAGAATATCGACGAAGGGGACAAAAGGAAACCGTGAAACGATCTTTGTTGTACTCTCCCCAGTTTGCGAATCACGCACCGGAGTTTAAATGCAATTCACGAGTCGTTGTCTTACACGTGTGTGTGCGAGAGATAGAGGCACCGTAATAACGAAATCAACCGGCGACCGCACAAAGATCATCGAGTATTATCGGAGATCGAGCTCGCGCGATAACGTACAGTAGGTTCGCCAAAATAGCAGAACAATTCTTTGGCATTGGTGCCGATCGATATACACTCGTTGTTCAATGTGCTCGTCGTTGTCACTTATTTGTGTGCGTGTCTGTTATTATACTCACTTCATGAGATCATGCTGATTTTTGTCAATTATTTTGCCAAACCGTTCGTTTGTCGCATATTTTAAATATATTTCAAAATCAATCAAAGAGAAATATGAAATACTAGAAAACGAAAGTGATGGTCCCATTCAAATTGCAAGCTCGCTTGTGGACGCGGGCGACTAGGCAGGGGTGAGTAAGCTGGCGGCGCGTCGCATAAGCGATGCGCGAGAACTTAAGCGAGAAAAGAAATTTACAAAACGGAAAACTAAAAAGATAAAAATTATTATTAAAAAAATTCGTCTATCTGCACGTGACGAGCCTGTCCTTTAGAAGAATCGGACGTCACGTGACACTAATTCGAGCGACTATACCATTGTGTCACATTGATTTTGACTGAACCACGACTGTGTTTCCAAACTAGGTAAAGTTTTACAGAGTGAGTGAGATAAGAGGCAGGGGCGGGCGTCGTCGGCCTTTAAACCCCCCGCCACACGTTACCCCTCCACCTTTGGTTGTGGACCCACTTGACAACAAGCTGTGCAATCGTTCAGAGTCAATTGATTGGATTTGGTGGATAATCCAACGTACGTACATATGTCGTGAACAAAGCAAAGAACAAATAGATCTGTGAGAATAAGACGAAATACTGAATCAAGAGGAGTGAGTGGGGAGGCATAGAGGCTACTGTAGTTTCGGAACACAGCCATGGTCTCCCTACCTCCCAGGTACATGGCAACATCATCACTGCTCTTTCTTTCTCTCTATCTCTATCTCTCTGTCTATCTATTCACACTTTTTTTCTCATTCACTTTCTTTCGACCCTTTCCATTTCATGTGCTACACCCTTCGTTCGCCATCCTATCTCTCTCTCTCTCTCTCTCTCTCTCTCTCTCTCTCTCTCTCTCTCTCTCTCTCTCTCTCTCTCTCTATCGCTCTCTCTTTCTTTCTCTCTCTCTCTCCCACTCATCCCTTCCACCCAGGATTATTCAAATACTGCCCCTGGTAAAAATTATTCGATCAAACAAATTCAAGTGTCAAAACGACAAAGACAAGCTCGATGATAAAACTTATCATACATACCTACTATAAAGAATATTGTATAATATTATATGCTAAAATAATTCGTTCAACAATCATAATCGCGATTTTAATAAAATATTTGATGCCAGGGGTAATATTTCATTCGGATCATTCTATCTCTTTCTCTTCTCTCTTACGGTTCATGTGTTCATTCATTTTTCACTATTCACACCGTCACTCGTGCCTTGCGTGATTCTCCCTGTTCTCTCCACTCTTTCTATTTCTCATTTTGCGTTCTGTCTCTTTCGTTTGCTTTTGGTTCCCTCTGTTCTTTCGTTTCGACCGTTGATTCAAATCACCCTTTTTGCTTGGCTGTGCACATCGATCGATAAGTTTGCTAAATCTACCTCGATCGAGAGATTTCTGATCGTTCTCATTACTTATTTATTATCTACATGCAACGTTTACGAACTATACGAGCATTGGATCATTTGTCTTTCAACCCACTTGCACATTCCCGCATTGTGTTTTTGTAGATTAGGCTTCGCGTGTGCCGAAGCTCTTGCGACCGACTTACGGAGAGTAGAGAAACGGTATACATACAATATGTATGTATGTAGTATGTATCGCGATTCGAACGAAAAATCGAGGACTTAGGGTGGCCGTATTTGTTGTATTTTTCGCGACGATTCTAGACTCGCGATCATTCTCTGGAACCGGGACATACACTTGTTATAAACGCGGGGACTAGCTCTCTCGTCTCTCACTTTCACAAACTTCCGTCTAATGTGCACAGCTCTGACAACTATGTTTAATGTGTGTATATAAATATATATATATATGTGTGTATATATATATATATATATATATCACCGTAGTTTTTCACCCTAACACTCACCCACACACAGTTTTAGACCTGCTTTTAGTGGCGTTTGTACATTGTGCTATATTTTTTGATTCGATATTATTACTCTCTGTATGTATATTCATTAATACATAGACGGATCATGAAATAATGTATATATATATATATATATATATATATATATATGTGTATGTATATCTTTCTCTCTGTTAATATGCTATAATCGTGTAATAACCGACGCTTTCTTAGCTGCCGAGCTACCGCTGGCTCGCTAACAATTTCTCAAAGCATCATCGGCGAGAAAAGGTGTGTAATAACACAACACACGCTGCACCCACCCGTTCAGTTCCATAGTATAGCAGAGATCTTTTTCGTTCTATCGGCTAGAGCTTTATATCCTCGCACGTGACAAGAGAGAGAATATAAACGAGCGAAGAAAAAAAAAAAAAGAATAGAAGTAAGATAGCAAAAGACAGCGACAGAGATTATACACACGGTACTGTGTACGCGTGTTTGTTTCGCGCGTTACCGTGTGCGCGTGTGCAGTATAAAGACGAGGCTAACCGTGAAGGCTCGGCAGTTTCGCGCGCGAAATTTAGTTGAGAAATTTTGTTTAGGGATATACTCCGCATAGGCATTATATAGTCCTAGCCTTGATCGTGTCTAGTGTCTGTCAATGTGCTCGACAATGTCGAATCTTGCTTACACGGGGCGAGCCAGCGTGATTCACGTTAGGGTATATGTGTGTGGGCAGTCTGCAGAAACAGGTCAGCGTTATGAGTATGAACTTGAGTGCCAAGCTGGACGAGCTGCAGCGGGGTGACCGCCAGCTGGAGACGACCGTCGCCCTATGCGAGATCCGCACACAGCTGCAGGAGCTCACCAAGAGCGTAGAGTCTTGTCAGAGCGAGGTCAGCGAGGTCAAACGGGACATGGTCGCGATCAAGGTATTGTCGATCTACGTCCAAACTCTCCAGCCGCCTTGCTCGCTCAACCATCTTTCGCAAAGACGCACGAGAACCCGACGAGGATGTCTGCTAACCGATTCCTAGGATGGCTCCGGGATTCCTGAGGATCTCGGGCCCAGCCCGATCCACAGCCGACACTTTCTCGAGTTCTCGTACAACTAACCCTAATCTTCCAGCTCCTATTCCCGCACCAGTAGCATCGGACGACATACCGCTCGAGAAACGCTTATTCCAATTTCTTTACGTACCGCTATACATACCGTTTACATAGTTATTTCGTTGAGAAGCGTCTTCCTGTTTGTAAACTATAATTTCCTAATCCAACGCAGCACGAACTCGATACGGTACAACAGGTGAAAGAAGAGATAGAAGAGTTACGAGAATATGTGGATCGACTGGAAGAACACTCTCATCGGCGGAAACTTAGACTCTTGCAACAGGTGATCCTTGTATCTCGAACGAGAATGCTTATTTATTGGTGTGTTATTTTTATTTTCTACCGAGAACGTATGATACCGCTTTTGATGGCTGCTTATTTGTACGATTATCATCATCATCATCATCGTCATCATCATCATCATCATCATCGTCATCCTACGTCCTACATCGTATGTAATTGTATTTGTTTCGTTATGCTGTCTGTCCCCCGTTTCATTTCATAATTATCATTCTTTACTTCATTGTAGCGTATGATTTTTATAGTTATACCGACGAATGTTTTCTAATAAACCAGTCTAACATTCTCTGGTGTTCTTTTATTTATCCTTTCATCTTTATGATTTTTACCATTAAAATTATTTGATTTGAGGCTGCGATTGTTTTACTATGTTTTCACGAGAACTGGTTTCGTTTTGTTGCAAGTTCATCTTTTACGAGTCCATGTATTAAACGATGTTGATGGTATTTTCAGGGACTGACACTTTTCCTGTCGTATGCGATACTGGCAGCGGTTTTAGGAATGTTGCAGTTTGGATACAATACCGGAGTGATTAACGCGCCGGAAGTGGTACGTTCTCTAAAAAACAGATTTTCTCGAAAATCTCACCGCTAACATAATAATAATATTTCGTTAGATTTTGATGATACTATACGTATATTATGTTTAATCGAAGAGACACCCTCGAACCTGTTTCAGAACATAGAAAATTTCATGAAAGACGTGTACAAGGATCGATACGGGGAGGACATTTCGGACGACTTCGTGAAGAAATTGTACTCGGTGGCCGTAAGCATATTTGCGATCGGTGGTATGCTAGGTGGTTTTAGCGGTGGAATAATTGCCAACAGATTTGGCAGGTTTGTACGACACTCTGAATAGAATCTAGAATCGTTTGCCGGTAATCCTCTGACCCTGTTGCATATGCCAGATATTATTGTTGTATGTACAATGTTACACAATCCTGCGTCATGAAAAACCGTGCGTGTGCGTGAAACTGGCAGGTAACAATTGTCTATGAATCAACCATTTACATCGTTCATGTTTTTTTGTTTGTTTGACGTTCGCTCACAGAAAGGGGGGCTTACTGCTAAACAACGTGCTGGGCATCGTGGGGGCGTGCCTGATGGGTTGTACAAAGATTGCTCACTCATACGAAATGTTGTTCTTTGGACGGTTCATCATCGGTGTCAATTGTGGCTTAAACACCTCATTGGTTCCCATGTACATATCGGAGATAGCACCACTGAACCTGAGAGGCGGCCTAGGCACGGTGAACCAGCTCGCTGTTACGGTGGGTCTCCTGGTCTCCCAGGTGCTGGGCATCGAGCAAATCCTTGGAACAAACGACGGTTGGCCAGTTCTCTTAGGGCTAGCTATCTGCCCTGCGATTCTACAGTTATTGCTGCTTCCAGTTTGCCCCGAATCACCAAGGTAGAACACACCAGCGTAGCGTCTCTGATCGATCGTAACGATATACATCTATCGTATACCGTAGTCCCTCGGTATCTGACCTTATTCGCTGCATCGATATCGATCCACGAGCTATCGTTGAACGCGCGTTTAGTCTACGTACATACCGCGCGAGATCCTTGCTAGACAATCGTGAATATCTGTGCCAGGCGAATCGTGCGACTTAGGAGCAGCCAAATTGATTATCCGAACGTTTCTTATTTATCCATATTTAAAACAATCGCTTCGAGCGTACACTCCGATATATGTACATATTATTTATTCCGCGTAGTTGCAGAGTCTCGTTTATTTCGTTTTGTTGTTTTCTTCTATACGGTATTACGGTATATCGAGCGGTTTCTCATTCTTAACTGTATTCCACAGATATTTGCTCATTACCAAACAGTGGGAGGAGGAAGCTCGTAAAGCTCTGAGAAGGTTGAGAGCGAGTAACGAAGTGGAAGAAGACATCGAGGAAATGAGAGCCGAAGAACGGGCTCAACAAGCCGAGTCTAGAATATCAATGACAGAGCTCATATGTAGCCCAACGCTGAGAACGCCGCTCGTTATCGGCGTCGTTATGCAACTTTCCCAACAGCTTTCAGGCATTAATGCTGTAAGTAGCCCGCGCTATAAATTCCCTCTTGTACATATTAAAAACCATGAAATTTGAATCGAAGCATCGCGTCGCGACGACAGTTCCCGAAACTACGATTCGTCCACGGATACGTAATAGTCGGCGGGTTGTCTCTATGTTCCAGGTGTTTTACTATTCGACAAATTTGTTCACTAGTTCTGGTTTGACAGAGGAGAGTGCCAAGTTTGCAACCATTGGCATAGGTGCCATTATGGTTTGTATGACGTTAGTATCCATCCCGCTTATGGATAGAACAGGAAGACGTACGCTTCACTTATACGGTCTTGGTGGCATGTTTATCTTTTCAATATTCATCACAATTTCTTTTCTCATAAAGGTAAGTTCAACTTCTGGTACCCTTCTATTTCCGAATATGTATAAGTATACTGTTCCGTCGAATCGAAACGTAACGATGATCCTTGACACGGTCGCGACTACACCGTAATCGCGATTGTCGCGCGAAGAATGTCTAGGATCGAGACAAAAATATATCTACTCGCTTTTTTCTTTTGAGAGAGAGATTTTCCTATTACCGCAGAGACGGATTAACGTCTCGCGCAGAAAGTCGAGCAGAGATTAGATCTTGTAGGACGTTTAAGTACACCACAATGAACGTGGATTGTCCATAGTTATCTCTTTGTGCTTTGTCACTTCATGCACCTTGGCAAAAGGTGTATCTAACACTTTGTTCACAGCTGGAGTGCAGCACTGCACCGACAGTGAGAATTATCACCACTTTACGTATATAAATTTCCATTCAATGACTCATTTTAATTTACTCCCAAACATTCATGTAACTTGTAAGGTCTGTTCCTCCGTTTCCTGCACGTTATACTTCAGTTGCGCCAAAGAGATTACGTATGTAAGGTCGCGGTACGTTGACGCGTAACGATCCTGTGTTCCGGCCACGTGTTCACGTTATAGTTATTCTCGACGGTGGTTGACGGGTTTTTTTTTCTGCTTTCGTAAGCTAAACTGCTTTCTTAACATAATTCTTAATTTTATATCCTTCGTTTGTTTCGAAACAAAATGTTTAAAAATGACAAGTAAAACCTACGCCCCCGCGGTAGGTACCCGCATTTACCCTCGAATCGTTATATTTTATAAAATATCATCGATATTCGGTGGAGTATAAATTTGACCGTCTCGGCTTCCGAGAGACACTATTAGCAGAGAGTAACGCTACGCTACAAAGGAGTTTCATTCCCAGGAGCAAAAGCGATACAGTTATTGGAGACTAAGCTGTCCGGAGATTTAAAACCCGTTAAACCCGTGTCCATTGGAGGGTTCTACTCTCCGATACGGCTCTTGAGAGTTCGTTTTCACGCGAACGCGCAGCTTTAGGATCAAATCGTGGTCCTAACGTGATCCTAATATGTTTCACGTACATACATACATATGTACATCTATGTGTCAAATACTTGTTGCATGCGATTTCATTTTGTCGCTTAGGCTTTCTAATTGCGCTTTTTACCGAATCTCTCCCCCCTGTTTCCCTGCCCCCTTTCCCATCCCTGTTCACAACGACCTCTTTCGTGACTGCCTGGAGGAGACATTTACACTCCCTTTGTTATTAGTATACATTCTATTTGGCTCAAACCTGTCACCCTTTGTCATGTTACGTATTATCGGTTCGGTACTTACATGCAAAACTCAAATTTCCTGTTGATCTCTTGCCTCTTTAAACGTGAGCCGAATGTACGGCTCTTGTCGTTTCTCCGAGTTATGCTTTATTATCGAGATAATAATTGATTTCGCACGTCCAATTCGACAATTATCTCGACAACGAAACGTGATTTGAAAAAGTTTTTATGCATATTTTTTATTTATTCTTGTGCGTAGAACGATGTTTCTGCCAAGTTGTTCTACCTTCCTCGAATATCCTGCGTGTATACATACTTGGTTTCATCAATTTCTTCTGTGCGAGGGGAATACAGCTACCTCTTTCCAACATACATATGTACTTCTCGTTTGTGTGTAGCTTTTATGTCCACAAATATACACACCACGAAGCACCTCGACTGCTATTAGAACGAAAAAAGAAAATACAATACAGAACGAGCAATTTCTAACTTGCATCTGTTAGATGAATCTTTAAAATAACGCTGACAACGAATGAAAAACACTTGAATAATTCCAGATTATACAATGTACATTTAGAAAAGTTTTTCAAATTTACAAATTCGTCGTGTACCACCTCCCTTTCTGTAATTGCGTAGAACGGTACATACATACAATATAGGTATGTATACGTGTACAAACTGGATCCTGTTCTACGCAATTAGCCGGGTGTTTCTGTAAGAACAGGAAAATTGTGGTATGTTATAGTATACCTGGCGCGTTTGTCACGTAATTCGCGTGTATATTTTGCGATTCTAACCGAGGTTTAATTGTAAGCAACGCGTGTCGTCCCCGGTCGATCCTTGTGGTAAATATGTATAGCCGGTCATGCGTCGTCGCTCGAAGAACAAAAAAACAAATACGAAAACGAAAATTAATACAAAGGACAAGACGTTAACTGTATGTACATAACAAGAGCACGTTCTCACATTGTTGCAGTCGCATCATCAAGCCTTAAGACACAGGGTTGAGCTGCACCAGTGCATGCGGTACTTTTTAATTTGTTCATTGAGTTCCGTAGGTTTCTTATCGATTTTTGTTCATCCTGAGAGAGACTCCTCCGGCTGCTCAGGAAAGAAGAACACGATTCTACTGCCTGATAGGAGTTTTTCGGTTATGTGCAGGAAATGATTGACTGGATGTCTTATCTGTCGGTCGTGTCGACGCTCAGTTTCGTGGTGTTCTTCGCTGTCGGGCCCGGCTCCATTCCTTGGATGATCACGGCCGAACTGTTCTCGCAGGGCCCCAGACCCGCCGCCATGTCTATCGCGGTTCTTGTCAATTGGATGGCTAATTTTTTGGTTGGCATTGGTTTCCCGAGTATGAAGGTAAGGTTTTCTTTCATACTTTGCAACTTGAAATTTCTGATCCCTGAACAGCGAACGGGCAGCAGCAGGGATACCATGACTCGACGACTACGAGCCTAGCGGCTATACGTGCAATTCCACGCAATGAAATTTTATGCAAAAACTTTGTGCAAGAACGTGTTATTTGCTTAGGAGCGATCTCGACCGGTTAACTAAAATTCCTCTTGACGCCGATGTGTTACAGACTAGCCTTGATAACTACACGTTCCTACCGTTCAGTGCATTCCTAGCCATCTTCTGGATCTTCACGTACAGGAAGGTTCCCGAGACCAAGAATAAAACATTCGAAGAAATTCTAGCGTTGTTCAGGCACGGTAACGACAGGTACGCAATCAACAAACCACTGAATACCATCCCTAATACCTATAGCAAATCATTAGATAGATAATCTTCAGTTTCGAATCCTTTTTTCTGTTCTGCTGATTTCGGTCGATCTTTATTATTGTACGTAGCGTATGTTATGCGACTCTAGCCGCGGACAGCTTTGTCGTTTCAGTTATCATTTTCCTTTGTTACTTAAATATACATACGTAGTATACCTACCGAGATAATAAGTAAAAGACTTTGTATCTATCGTTTTGTAAAAAAGGCTTAATCATCGATCGGAATCAACTCGAGTAGGAAACAAATAATACATACATACATATATAGTATAATGTTTCCTGCGCATTCGATGCGCGATACAAATACCATTATCTTATCCGTCCACGCATCCGCCCGTGTATACATATTATACTATGAACATGAACAAGAGCATCGAATGCGTTTAACCCGCGACTTTTCGGATTACATATTTTGGTCGCAGACAGGAAACGAAACTCGCAGTTGATTCCTGCGAACGAACGGACGGCTAGGAAATGTACATCGCGTACTCGTCGTTAGGCTACCGATCGATCTCTAGGAATATTTTCCGTACGCAGGATAGTTAATTGCGTACCATTTACCAGTAGCTAGTATGGATCGAGAAATACTCGTTGAGAATATTCTACTCTAAAGAATATCGAAAATTACGCATATAATATTGCATGGTACATAATTACGTACGCTATTGTCCACATTTTAAGAACGAGACCTATAACGACTCTTGTGTCGCGAGCAACAGTTCTGTGACTTTTATATGTATTATATCGAGCATATCGTAGTACAATCTTTAATCAATACCTTCTATGTATCTCGTAGACGAGGCGTGATCGTTGATTGAAATGTTCAAGATGTAGACTGCGTTTCTCTGTTAATTGAAACGTTAAAAAGAAAATGTTTCGAACGGTAATAGATATTTCCGGGATTCGTGCAAATAAGACACCGTCTTTTAGTATACGTAACGTAACGTAACGTAACGTAACGTAACGTAACGTAACGTAACGTAACGAAACGTAACGTAACGCAACGTAAACTAACGTAGAGAGATTAAAGCAGCAACTTTTTTTCAGATCGTATATACTCTAATATATTCCCGTGAAATCGTTCACGCTGATTGTCGCATGGTTGTATAGCAAACAGTTATTGTTCCTACCGTCGTAGCATAACGCCGACCATCCTCTTCGGCTTATACGTCACACCGAACAAAGTCTTTCTTGTAACGAACGCAGAAGGTACAACAACGTTCTCGTAGATTATTATTCGCATCGAGCAACAATTTAACATTCCATCGAGCGATCGTGATCTATGAGTATACCGCGGAGGCTTACTACCTGTACGTATAATTTTGAAAATAAAATAGTTTTATTTAATGGAATAACTTCTCGAAATGGTATTTTATTTGAAGAATAATGAAAATATTCCGATTTCGTTTTGAAATATTTCATTTACTCTTAAAGGATTTTTATACTCTATCATAATAAACAAAGCCCCGCAGTTTATCAATAGAATACGATTAAAGACCGATAGATCGGAGCAATCTACGATCGCTTGTTTTACCTTCGCTTTATGATTTATTTTACATTTCCGCTTAAATACCTATACATATACAATACACACGGTTTATATTCATTTGTAAAACATGCTGAACGCTTGAACGCTTCATAATCCTTATTGTTACGTACTTCCTCAAGGCCAAGTGGATATTATTATATTTATTTGTTTAGCCTATTGTACATGTATTATTTCAATAAATCGTTATTTAATGGTTCTGGTAAATCCTTTTTTTTTTAGTTAACTTCCGTATACATATTTAATTACTGAAACGAACGAAATGAAACGGTACAAAGAAATTGACAAATCTACATGTTCATCTGTCTGGTACATTATCGTAATTGTGCTTTCTGTGTTATTTGGAGCAGGAGCAGCTTGCGGGATAGCAGACTTTATGGGTGAGTCTTAACGATACGTATCATCTGTATTACTGTGGTGGCTTTGTTACGATACTTATATCAACTTACCAGACCTATATCTTTACTGCATGAGAATCGATTATTTGCCAAAGACACCACTAGTCGCCTTTAAACGAAGGATTATTTTTTAGCCAGTTACTGCTTCGCGTCTCTCTTAAATCACCGTGATCGCGATCGTTCGTCTCTATTTTCCTTTCTTTTGTGTTTCTTTTTCTTTCTTGTCGCTCGGTCTAATCTTTCGCTAATCGAATTGTGCGGAAGAGACGAGAGACGCCGATCGATTCGATTCGATAATTAAAAAATAATCCTGTACCTGCCTATTTAACCGACTACCGTCGTACAACTTCTCGGTCTGACGCGCCTGGCATGTTGAAACATCTTTACTTACCTGTCAGTTGCTCGTTTGCGAGTCGCTGTTTCCATGCGCTATCGGTCAGGCTAACCTAATCGTACGGAGAGAAAGAGAGCGTGAGAAAGGAATTGAGAGAAAGCAAGCGAAAGAAAGTGGAACGGAGGACGATGTTTCGTTCTCTACATACATATAGCTTGCATGAAATGACTCGTTACGAGAAATTGTAACATTTCCTTTTGGTTTTTTGGTTCTTTTGCGGCGATACATTTCACAGTTTCTATAATAGTTTCCTCAGGGCTATTATGTTGATCGATACCAATGCTTTCTAGCGATCTCGCGTTAAAACGTCGGTACGATACAACCATGATCTATCGGTAAGGTTCGCTACATAACAGCCCCGACTTTTCTACTTGTACGACCTCTCTCCCGAACCCTTGGAGCCTTGTATTTGACAGCATGCTCCTTTATTTTTTAGTCTAACAGTTTATCCCCCCCCGATCAGTGTTCGACGAGCAGCTATCTATCTCTCTCTCTCTCTCGACTCTTGGATTTATTTTCATGTCGATATACATAGTTGGCACGAGTTTATGGCGCTGTACTATGCGACTGCATGTTAGTGCTTACAATTTACTGTTTGGCGTACGAAACCTGTTTCTCAGTTGTATACAGAGCTGGATAGATACTTTGTTCGATATGGAAACGCAGCAAAAGCCGTTTCGCATAATCTTCCATCATTGTTCGCGCATCAAGCTAAAAATGAAAAACAGAGATTTCTCGAATAGAAGAGGCAAAAAGGAAATTTCTCGAAAGGAAAACATCAACGGGACGTTGGAACACTTTGTCCACGATTCTCGGTTGAGATCGGTGCAGTTCTTGATAAACTCGCAAGCTACGCATTTCGTTGATAATTTCGTTCTCGTTTTTCCTGGTTTTCGTTTTCCGTTTTCCGTTTTCCGTTTTTCGCTTTCCGTTTTTCCGCTTTTCGTTTTCCGTTTCGTTTGTATTATCGATTCTGCTGAAACAAGGTTTTGCCGAAACATTCGATCGATCGTTATCAGCTTTTACACGAATGAATTGTCCGATCGATAGTTATATGATCTATTCGTTACTTATGATTTAGTGGAATTTTTCATTCGATTTGTTCGTTTGCGACGATCGTTGAACGCTATAATCGATCAACGATATACAATTAGTATTGAAAGCTGTTTTATAATATTCTCACTATGATACAGAATGAGAGCCAATTATAATTATTATTCAACGACTTTTCTTTGTCAATCATTCACACAAGAACGATAGACCACCCGTTCACACCACAAGCAATACGTTGTCGTTAGACGACAACCTAACTAACTTAGAGCTGGTTGTGTCCATTGTAATAATTCCGAACGAGTGTCCTTCCGAGTTTTAAGAGAATACGTAGTTGAGAATTTTTAACAGATCTTTTTGTTATTCTCGGCGTAGGATGTTTATGTAAACGTTATCCTTAGAGTAAAAAGCTTTTACTTTGTTCGTACGAATTACGCAAATTTAGGATTTTTCTCTCTTGAATCAAACAAACAAACAAAAAAAAAAAACAAAATATCGATCTTGAAAACGATTCGAGGCTCGATGGGCATGTAACATTATTATATTGCAGGGAAGAGGAGCTCGCCACTAACTCTAGCAAGGAGACCGTCCTATCTGACGCCACCACTGCCAACCATACCCACGCTACTGACAAACCATAAAAAAAAAAAAAAAAAAAACAAACTATATACATAATAACTTGTGAACGATTTTAATTCATCGGTCATAGCGTCGAATATCATTCGCTGAGAAAGAAACGAAAGAGATAAAGAGAGAAAATAATATGAAACTGTAACTCTAGAGTTCTCGTATCCAGTCAATCTAATCGAAATATGTAATTGTTATCGGCAACGATATAGCATTACATTAGTAGCCGAGAAACCGTTAATATGGATTATTGTAATCACTGATTACGCGTTTACGACTTTTTAGAACACTCGTTAACTAGTGTTATTATATTAACCGACGAATATTTCGGCATCACCGATAAACTTCCATATAATACATACCTACGTATATCCGATCATGGATCTGATATCAGATCTTGTACAATAAATCTGTTTGTTTATTTAATTATCGGTTCACTTCCACTTATTCGAACGATCTTGACGCGGAATTCTGTTCGTTGTTTCTTTTTTAATGCTTTTGTTTCTTATAGAAAACTACCCAGGCCCAATTTCGATTCATCTTACAGGAGGAAATTAATTAATCGGAAATATTATCGCGACTTTTCTTTTTCCGTTTTCATTTCCGAAGACAAGTCCGACGACGGACTCTCGTTCGGCGGCCTATTAGACGAATATACAATGTAGTATGTAGGGTCAGGGAACATTCCAAGTTCGATATTTAATATGTTGGACAATAATAAGTATGTACATGTCTCAAGTCTACTACACAGGCCAGTGAACCACTGCGATCCTACGCAAGGCTAGAAACTGTGAAATGAATAATCATTTCTTGAAAATGATTCACGTATAGGTTCAAGTGGCATCGAGCAATGATCAAAAACGAAAAAATCCAACGAAACGAAGACTGCGATTAAACGAAAAACAAAGAAACGGAAAGATTACCGAAAAACAGAAAAAACAAAATAACTGGATAAATGGGCAAAATTAAAGTTCGACTAATGGTTGCTTTATACTAAAATGGGCGTGTTATAATGTATCGTAAAACAAAGAAAACTTACCGTAATTTAGCATTGTAACGGGTTACAACATCGCAAACCTTTTGAATTTTCAAATTCAAATCCAGGTCAATTAGGATAAGATAAAAAAAAGCCGGATATACATACATACATATAAAGTTACGTTGACGAGTCGTTGATACGCCGCGCGATACCGTTTTCTCACTACTGGTTCGACGACGTCGGTGCATGTTGAATCGATGCCCTCTCGACGAAGATCTGGAATGTAATAAGAGAAGGAGAGATTCGATAGACATGTGTGAAGAAGCGGAAACTTGGACAAGTCGCGTGATGTTTTGCAGGAGCATGCTAAACTGTGTGAATGCATTAGAGGGACACATACCGCCAGCAGAGAGTGCAGCCCTGATGGTGGCCGAGGAGAAGCCACATCCTGATTCATGTAAGGCTTAAAAACCTCACCAAAATCGCCCACAGTCATCTACTACCATTCTCATATATCCGTCTCTATGTCGCAAACAATTCTTTCACCTCGCATTCAAACATACAATATCGTTTTAGTATCTTCGTCGCGAGTACGAGTCAAAAACATCTACTAAACATTATTTTCCAAAGGGTTGCCCCATCTTATTAGCTAGAAACAATAATCGAGTCAATAACATTTCATTGAAACTATATTACTATGTATGTACTTGCTACATATGAGTTTGAAATGGTAGACGTTACAATTGTCTTTCTCACGATCAGTCCGACGGACCTTTTCACGGTGTTTATGCATACATCGTATTTTCGTAATCTTCGTTCAATCCACTTGAATTTTGAAATACTACCATCGCCGCGCAGTGAGCTAGATCGCAACACGCTGGACAAAAAAAAAACAAAAAAGATTGAGACCATACGTATAATCTCCATCCAAACATTTCTCGCTGCGAATAATAATAATAATGACGTAAATCAAGGCGGTAGTATCCAGCGAACCACCCTGTATAAGAGACGTTCAAAATTTTCAGTGAATAGGACGACAATTATAAGTATTATGTATAATATTGCGGAAAGGTCCATCTTTGACAAGATACGGCTGTAAATGGCACGGCCATTTTCTAGAATAAACGGTCAGCTCTACAAAATAAAGTCTGGCTGAAAGGTTCTTGATTCAGAAACTAATTCAACATTTTCTTTTTAAGCTGAAGATGATGCAACGCTTTTAAGATCGCGTTAACTACTCGTGAACAAGAGAATTGTTTGTCTCGGTGGTCGCTTCTTACATCTGGCGATCATTGTGCATGTCATAATGTCATCTATGTATGTTCGTAAATTTTGTTTATTTGTAGTCTCATTGTGATACATACTTTTTTAATTTATTTGCGACTATTATTTTTCTGCTTTCAGTATGATTCAAACGTGCAGAGGAATCAAACCGCTGATTCTGTGAAAAAAAAAAAAAAAAAGAAAAGAAAAAGACAAAACAAAACAAAAGAAAAATTACATTGCTGCTTCGCTACTACAAGACATACAAGTGGTCCTAGCAGAGAACAATAAATCACACTATCTATGTTTTCGTACCGACAATAGCAAATATTATAATATATATATATTTTAGGGGAGTGCGATTGAACATTATATCGGAATAATGAAATGCCAAGGAGCTACTTGACCACGATACTGTATTGGTTTATGCAAAGCGTATACTGTAATTAAGACGTTAGACAATTCACAATTTATGTATATTCCAGTAAATGTGCGTTATTTCGGATTGTTCGATTCTGGTCGTTTCCGTCTTTCGTTGTTCTACGGTAAGGAGTTTCGTAGAAATCACTTTTTATCTATCCGATCTGAAACGGAACGGTACTTCATCGACCGACTTTCGATCGAGTTCTATCGTCAGTTTGATTTCTTTGAATTTTTCTAGGAAGAAATCGGAATCTGTAACGATATCGTTAACGTTACGCGTAGTACCTGTTCGGTTATACTTATCGAATTTCTTTTCCACTTTCAATAACTGTTCGCATTTCATGCATCGGTCATAGCTTTATCGTGGCTTTCCACGACTCACGGTGCTTCAGCAAAACACTCGCACCACACAGTCGAATAAACGTTGAACGATAGTTGAAGCATTTTTCTTTCCGTATAGAGCTTATATTTTTGACAAAGTCGCAACACACGCGTAAACCGTACGATAGCGATTATAAATACGTACCGCATACTCGATATTATAAGCTCTATGGTGTACGTATAATGTAATGTCTCTCTTCTGTCATCCGTGTACAGTACGATAATCTGTCATCCTGTTATTATATCTATCCAACTAATCGATTCCAAGTATTTTTATAAACGAAATTGATAGATGTACATGATATTGATTTCACTTCTATTCTAAGAATATACATATGTATACACGATACATACTATGTGCTATCAACACTGGCCTTTGTAGTAGTGTAAGTGGAGGTAGGCCATTATGGATTTCGCACCAACGCAAATACGACAACTAAGGTGTTATACGAGTATAGCGAGATTCCAAAAAGATTTCAAAACAAACGATATCACGTTATTATTATTTTTTATATGAAAACTGTAAAACCGACTTCAATACTACCACAGTTGGAGCATGAATGGTATAATGGGCATGCGTGCATGAATGTAATCTTATTTTACTTATAATTAGATTAAAAGAAAATCGAAATATGTAGTAACGATCAATCTCTCGCATTTTTATTTCATAATTTTCTTACCTTTGAGCTTTATTCCTTACGATATTGGACACGAGAAGATGCAATATGCGAGGGACAGAAATTTCCCACTGATCATTTATCGTCAACCCATCAATTCATTTAAAATAAATGACATACACGCTTCCTAATATCAAAGCCTTCCAAACGAATAATGTCGTTTTTATGAACACGATTATTACATATGTACGTATACAATGTTTAACAGAAACATTTCGTCCGTTTACCGAGCTCGCTATTAATGTTTGCAAGCACTTCACCCGCGTATGTAAAATAACCGTCAAGTTGACGAATTACTATTATTATTATTTCTGTTTCCAGGTGTGATTATTTTTCAAATTTTTACAATTCATTGTCAGTGAAAATTCAGACCACAGGAAACACTAATTAATCACGGACAATAAAATAATTTTACATCGATTCTCTAACGATGAATTACATCTGTATTATCTTTTCAGGAGAACCGAGGCAAATTCTATTCGTTGCGTTTGCTTCTAAGCGTGCTACGAGAAGATTTTTTATTGTCGAATTCGTAAACTCAGACATCTGTGACGTTAAAAAGTCAAGGCACGGTCAGACATAATCAGGAGGATGATCTTTAAAATAACACAGTAGAAATTTATCGACACACGCGATCGCAAAGTATACTTATATATTATAGTATTTATTTGAGAAAGAATAGACAACGAAGGAAACGTATACAATATTTCATTTGAATTACGCATCTCGAGAAGAGAATATACATAATGCTTTTATATTTTAATTTTCAGTACAACGATCGTTTCATCTTGATTTTCATACAACCTACGATTACTACCGACCGATCGAGAAGAGTAATTAGAACGTCCGAACATATCGGTACCTCGAGGAACATAATAAACGCTAATAAAAGCAACATCCGATACTGTCCGTAACAATTTCTTTCTAAATACAAGAATCGTAGAGGCTTGCTGTATGTCGTCTTTTAAATTGAAACGATCCGGTAGATGAATGTGAACGTAGTTTTTAACAAATCCGCGAGTGAAATTGGAGGTGATGCCGTGGAACAGCTATTCGCCTAGCCTTCGATTTCGATGATTTTTCGATACGTTGTAAATCCCAAAAATGTTCAACTCGTTTCTCCCGTCTTTTTTCCAAACGGAACAAATTGTTCGAAACGTTGAGATTTAGAACGATGACGAGAAATCACGAGATTATGAAAATCTGTGGGTAGGTAGCTGTTCCGCTGTTTCACCAGCGGAATTGGAATTAGTGCATCCGATTAATCCGGACGAACAGTTGTGTTTGCAGCTGGGTCAGAGCGATCTTCCGGCGCACCCGCTCAGCCGGAGAGACCACCGCCCCCGCTTCCCCCGCCACGCTTTCCGAACAGCGGTGTCTGACAATGGGAAACAGCTCCTCTTAATATCGGTAATCTAGCGATCACGAACGCGTCGATTCTACTGCCCCTACTGTTCAGACCACTGACAGCTTCGCTTTGGAAAATCAACTGTACGAGATCATCGCGGAGGTGGGCAAGAGCTGCGCGGCCTATCCGCGCAACGGTTTTCGTCGAGCAACGAACGCGTCGTCGTCCAACGACGGCTGGACCGGACCGGACTGCCAACAGAGGATTCGCAAACGTGTTTCGTTCTCGTGCCTGAATCGACCAAAGACAACCAAACCGGGTCGCGTCGCGATCACCTGTTGATCGCATTTCAACGCCGCGCCGCGCCGCGCCGCGCCGAGACGAGACAACGTCGATCGGAAACGGTCGGTAACTCGGTCGGTAACGAATACGCTTGAACGCGATCTTATTTTCGATACGAATATCCCGAATCCCGAATGACGAAAATACATTGTATATGTACCTAAATACTTCGAACGGATAAAGTGAAAGAGTATCTGTAGGTCCGCGGAAAACTTGCTGGTGTAACTGGGAAGAAGATAGATTGAAAATAATAACGAAACGTTTTGCGAAAGTGATTGTGCCTAAACATTTACGTTCGAACGAAATGCGTAAGAAGGTTGGTAATCATGATATCGCTATGAGAATGAAATTGAACTTCGTGCGACATCGAAGAATATATATACATAGAAGATATAATTGCTAGATGCGACGAATCGTATAACGAAACCCCACAGAGAGATTTATGGAAAGGTGTATATGTATGTATACATCTATTATACTTCACTTTTATATCGTTCATTTCATAGGATTTATTGCGGTTATATATGAGATTTTGTATCGCTGTCGTCTTTCTAACTGATTGCACTGTACCAAATGATTATCTATTTGTTGATTGAGAAATCGAATTCGGAACAAATCTCTCTGACCTTAAAAGTTGAGAAATCTGGTATCGACCAAATTTTACTCGGACTAGCTTATCGACATTCGAATCGCTAAATAGTGACGTTGATCGCGCTATTTAACGTCGTTTTTAATATGGTGCCTCTTATTAGCAACGTTTAAAAAATCGATCGTTCGGACTCGTAATACGGTACGCGCGGTAGAATAAACCAGCGAGAGTCGGTTGTTACGTATTACGAGATTCAAACGTACTACCGTGTGCCCTTCGCTAATCTCAAAACGGCATACTTCGACAGATTCCATTTTCCAAATTTTATACGTGCGTTCGATGACGTTGAAATTCTAATGAATATTTCGATAAATGAAACGATTAACTACACGTTGATTTTTCGTTTGATAAATTTCAAGTGTTGGTTCTACTATTATACGCTCGTTCGATCGAACAACCAGATTCGACAGCACTCGGCACATTCGGAGGCATGCCTTTTCTTACTACATTTCGTCATTGATATTTTACACGAAAATGCACGTAATTTGATGTTACGCAAAGCTCTTCGGGAAAAAAAACTTCCCTTATATGTATGTATATAATATGTATATACTGTATACTTCTATCGTACTTACCACGTCGTTGCATAAGCAATTGTATGATAATCCTATATACTATTCGACATAATAATTATATCCAATTCCCTATTAAGATAACGTTACACAAAAATTGATCGTGTCGTTCGTGCGATATTTATCTATCTCGACACCGAATCCATTTCTACTGACCTGACCACTCGAACCGAGGGGTCGTCGACCGGAAGCACCGTACACTGTTCGAGATGACATCTTCTAACTGGAGAACAAACTAATTCCGAACATACGTTCTTCGAAACATACTTACATATACATATAGATACCTATTTAATACCGACGCTACGAGACAAATTCTACAATACAGAATATGAAACTATGATTTTCAATTAGACGAAAATTAAAGTGTTATTTAAATCCATTTTTTGTTGCTTTTTTGCTTGCATGTATTATCGATTGGAAGGAAACAAACTATTTTATATATATTATGTGTATACTTATGCATTTGAATTGTTACGAAGCGGACTGCAAAACTGCAAATTCTTAGACGACGTTAACATCGCTTAACGAAGTCTGTTAACGCTGACAGTCGGAAACACTTTCGTGTTAGCTCGAGTATCGAATAAAATAAAACACTTCCAAATCGGTTCGTTAAGCGAAGTATGGCAGCGTAATCGCCATACCAATATGTAGAATAGAACGGAAAAAAGTAAATGAATAAGCGGCATATGCACTAAAATCACATATGCTAATTTAACGAAAACGAAAGAAAGAAAGAAACACTTTAATTCTAAGCTGTCCAAATCATACAGAATCAGTGAGAAAGGCAATAAACGCTATGGAACTGAAACTTATGCTAATGTAGATTTCCTTACCGAGGTATTATCAGAATTCTAGTCTATCGATCACTGATACTTAGACTAGGTATACGAATACATACATAGCTACTAGTCTATAGTAGCACGATATAAACAGACTAATGATAAAGAAAATCGCAAATTTCGCTAATATCGTACACGTACGTTGAACGGGGACAAACATACGCGCCTCTCTCGCTCGTAATGGCTGTACAATAAACGCAGACCGAGTACCGGTAGCATATCCATTTTTTAAATCGATTAAAGTATTGACATAACGGACAGACACTCACACCTAAATAAATATACACGTGCACACGTATAAACACACGATCGTATTTAGTTGCAATCGCTCCGACTCGTATACTAACTATAAATTCGATCGATGAAATCATTAAAATCGATAAGAAACCTAGTACATACCGCGCTGGGTTAAAGATATTTTAAAATACAATATATCTATACCTTTTACTTTTCATATCTCCGCGTTGTTTCAGTTCCGACGTAACGAATCGATAGAAAACGCTCGAGGACGAACGCGCGAATTTGTAATTCGTTGCGTCTTCCAGTCTAAACATGATTATTCTTTTCTGACTATTATCCTGTTGAGAAAAGGCATGCTGTGATACACCTTCGATGAAAATCTCCAAGCAAATGACAACGCGATATACACCTAGACAAAAATATGCTACTATAAACGATTTTTCTACCTTCGCCAGGATTACAATTACAATTAGAATTCTTAGATAAATATTCTACTAAAAATTCAGTTATGTCGAGTATGCATACAAAATCGGTGAAACAACAGGAAATGTTTTTCTTGTTTCTCAATGTTCTAAAGCAACCTAACGTAAGGTGTTCAAAGTGCTTTCAAGAAACACTTTATCTATACCAGAGAAAAAGATACGAACAGATTTCATTTCGCTATAATTCATTCGCACGCGTAACAATGTATTTAGCGAACTCGTTTCTAAAACTGTAACATTACGCATACGTGTGATATATACACGTGCAACGGTAACTCTTACGAGAGTAAGTACCTATTCCACACACTCACCGCAACTTTGATAGGAGGAAATCGGTAACGATTGCAACGTTTATAGAGCCTTAAAGTAAAACAAAGAAAGAAAAAAAGAGAATAAAGGAACAAGAATTCGGAACAGTCCAGCAAAGTGATTACAATAACAATTTGTAAAATAAGTTCACTGCCACTCAAAAGACTTGCGCTCTTTTGAGGAGCGCCGATATTCCAAATGTGAATGTGTACAGTTATGTGAAAAGTACTTATATCGTAATTATATTTACACATAATATTATATAGAGTTACGTGAAACTAAATAGTATGTAATAATATTTAAGAATGGTATACAGATGTAGGGTACAGTTTAAAAAAAAAAAAAAAGAAAGAAAATCATTGATCGCAGGACTATTATATTCCAAAACACAAAAAGTTTATGCCTGCTCATTTGTATATTATACGTAAATCTTAGCAAGAAAATAAGTGTTTCTCTGGTAAAAGATGCAAACTTCTAATTAACCTCCCCACATTTCTTTCGGTGATACTTTAATCATAAAATATATCACGCTTAATTATTTCGAACTTAACTGCACTCTGCTATTATAATAATTTAAAACTATGTAATTCGTGGAATAAGTTCAAGCAATATCTTTGCAATGATTTGTATTATAGCCTTTCTATTCGAGAAGATAGTTTAATCCAAATGTATGTACCAATTAACAACTACATTTTATTTTATTCAAAGAATGATAGTAAATTATCTAGAGAAACATTTCTTACAATATAATTTTCAGTTTTGATTGATAAAGAGACGTGTGAATTTGTAATATTGTAACATGGATTTCTTTGCAATTGTGTATATATACATAGCAATTGTTTATAATAGTTTAATTACTTATGATTAATGTATTTAAGGTGAACAGATCAATTTAAGTGGAAAGATCGTACATGATATCTTTTAAATCTATAAATAAAAATATTTACAAAGTGAAACGTATGTGTTTTTAATTATATTGTTATCAACGCACAAAATAGATGTGTAGTTTTAATTTAGTTTATTTATCAAAATTACATTATATTATAAATATACAATTAAATATACCAATTTCCGATATAAATTATTATGGTTTACATTCTTGATGATAGGGTTCTAAAGTCCGAAAATCTCTCCAGGTTGGAGGTAAAGCGCTATGTAAATGTAAACCGCAACGTTTACAAGGATCGCTAAATAAATTATTCAGACTATGAAACCATGTCTAAAAGAAGGAATTGGAAATTATTAGTTACTTAAAATAATAAGATCTTAGAACTATTGTTCTTCTTATATTAGTTACCATAAATGATCGAACAGCTAATTCAGGTAATGCCGGGGAATAAAAGTGTAACATCGCGGCATGAGCATTTTCTGTTACTTTTCTAAAAACTTTATGCCTCGATTCTGTCCACAAATCCATAGTTTCTCCATAACCTTTCACTACTACCCATTCGATCATTAAACCTTTAAACGCTATCACACCTTTCAAAACGTGTCCTAGAGTAACGTGTAATACCGCGTTTGATGCAAACGGTCGGGACACAGATATTGTCATATCGTTGAAAAGTCTATCGAATGTGGCTATCATCGAATCCACTTGTCTAGAAAAAAATATAAAGTACGCGTTATTATAAAATGGTATTAGAACAGTTTACATTTTAGATCTGTAAAGCGATCTAACTTACTGTTGTGGAACATTATGGTTACTTGTCTGTACTCTACCTCTCTTTGCTCTACTAGTATTAATGTAAGATCTCTTTAATGAATTTTGACTAAGGAGCGTTTGAGCGACATGACTATATTCATGAACCTTATCTGTCCATTTGTAACTATTAACGAGAGTACCATATAACGCTTGTCTTTCTTGAGTTGTTTCTTGACTTAAGTATGCGGTACTTGCTAAATTAAATGGTCCAGGTGGCGGATTCAAACTGCTTACAGCTTGTTCAACATCTCTAAACATAAAAGGATATCCAGTTAATATTGTCCCTGACTGTATATTTATATTTATATAATAAGATCGTACCTTAAGTTAACGCTGACAGTTGTCAAAAGTTCTTGCAATTCGAATAAATATTTGTTTTCTTTATTTTCTTCTCCATGATCTGCCCGTAAACCATTTCCAAGAGAATCAAACACTTGACCAACGCTAGATCGTAGTACTTTAATTGCAGTCAATGCAGTTTGCAGCTGATCCATTATTATAATGTTCCAAGTATTATAACATTAATCATAATAGGCCGTACACTCTTCGCACAGTACAGTTTATTAGAATATAGTGACTATAAAATGTAGTAAAATACTTTGAAAGTACCGGGTCACATAACCTCAAAAATATGTAAACACACACTATTATTGAAATTAGATATATGTGGTAGACTTGTATTAATTAATTTATTATTGCTGTTTATATTAGATTATAAAGTTTAAAGTTTTTGTAAAAATTTTTAAAATTTCTATTTTACTAACAATATGACTTTTTATACTATAACATAACAGTACAACAATAGAACAGAACTACATAAATAAGTAAATTCAGAGATTTGCTACATGCTACGTGTAATCTGGTGTAATCACACTGTGACTGCAGTTCTGAAGAAATGATACATGCGAACAATGTCATCGAACCGTGAAATAACGATGACTGATGTGGACTGGACTGGACTGGACTGGACTGGACTGATGGTTGTGAAACCACAGACGAGGTATAAGGATAGATCAGGATAGACCTATCATCTTATGGGACTTCGTGTCGCATGTTCTGAAATACCGACTGTTCAAAAAATCAGATGCACAGACTTAGGACACAGACTTAGGATCAGTCAGAGAGGATACGAGAGTGCTCACGCCCCGGTTTTGGCCGTTCCCATTATATCTCATATATAGGATCTAATATATCAAACTTAAATTGATATGAATTAAATAAAGTTTGATATATTAGATCTATATATGAATTGCATATTTTATTTATACAAAACAGCGTTTTGATAAGGTAGGGTAAGGTAGAAGCTCTGTAAAAAGAAAATGAGGTAGGTTCTGTTCCAGACTGAAGATAATATAGATCCCTGTAAAAAGAAAATGAGGTAGGTTCTGTTCCAAACTAAAATAGTTGTAGGGGGCAGCACTATAATGGGAACGGCCAAAACCGGGGCGTGAGCACTCTCGTATCCTCTCTGCTACATATATTGTGGAGAAAGTAGCGGGGCACTATTATTGGCGGGAATGTACCGGCAGAGTTAAGAACGAGACGACGAGACAAGCATGCTACGAATTTTTGATATATTATTCTTAATATTTAATTGGCATACACATACTATACATTCATTTTTCAAAATCAAACCATAACAAATTTTGCGCAATTACGCGGGGTGATCATGGTACTCGATTTTAGCCAAACTTTTTACTTTACTGATGCTAAAATCGTCGCGTATGCGCGAAGATACCGTCCCATACCCCATCGCTGATCTCTACCATAGAGTTACTATAAACGAGACGGACAAATACGCGAAGAGAATAGACGACTGCAGAGCCATTTATGGAACCGTAGTCGTTGCGTAGCCACCTTAATACTTCATGAATGTAAACCCGAATTTTCATTTATATTAGTTTCGGTACTTAAATCGATATTGAATTAAAATTTAGTCCCTGTTACAAAATATACATATTTACATTATGATCAACGTAAAGTTAAATAAAAGGACAGCAAACCTTTAATCGGTTGTTCACGATTGAATTATTATGTTTCTCCAGGGAAACTATGTCAGTTATCTAATATAACTTTAAGACATAATAGATAATCTGTTATTTCGTAAGGGAAAAAGGTATTATCTTATATATGTATATACTGTTATGCCTTATATATGTAAAATTTGATACCGCTACGGGTTGATTCGTCACAGGTTCTATTGTTATCGATGGTTATTCGTTGTATGAAGTAATTACAATGAATGGATTAGATCTCTATAATTTAATTGCATTACACGTTATTTGTTTGCAAGAGGAACAAATATTTCTGAATGTTTATAATAGCATAGGATAAATATGTTGTTGTATTAAAAGTGGCATGTTGCAGGTGAACTAAATAAATAGAACATTCTTGTGACAATACGTTAAAATGCCAAGTTCACATTTATATGCTATAAACAATGAGGGACGCGTATTCGGACTGTCAACAACTGGAAATATGTGGAGGGAGTTTATGTACCTGGGTCTTGAATTCAAACAGCTGTCAGCAGTTCCACATTTCATGTGGGCTATAGGGGGTGACCGTCAAGTTTATGTACATGTACATGGTTTAGACGTACCTATAAGAATCAAAGAAGAAATATATGAGAATGAAGTATGTTGAAATTAGACAGCAAGTACGAGTATAATCATTATGATGTTGATATAATAATAGCGAATAATATTCTAGCGTTGGCTTCCTTTAGAAGGGTTCAGCGGAAGATTATTACCTACAGATAGGTACAATTTTTCTAGTCAGGATGGCACAGTTGATCGTAGTAGAGACAAAGTGAAATTACCATCAATGGCTTGGCAATGGGAAGGTGATTGGCAAATAGAAACCACTTTGGATGGACAACCATTGGATCATGATGTAAATATTATTATAGCTTCTACTAATTGCAGTTTTCATTAATTCTTTCTTTCTATATGCAACATGTTTAATCAAATAATCTTCATTTAAACTTGTATATGTTTTGGTAGGGATGGACGTATGCAGTTGATTTCCCAGCTGTATATACCACCAAGAAACAATGGAAGTCGTGTGTCAGACGGAGGAAATGGGTTCGTTATAGGAGATATAGTGCCATGAATTCATGGTGTGCTATTGCACCTCTTCACAAAGATGCGACGGAGGTAGTATCTGATTTATAGTAGCTTGTAGTCTTTTTACATTATTGTAATATGCGCATAAAGAGTATATTTTACTTTTAGGAACCATTTATTGACATATCTGTGGGTGGAAATCAAATACCTGGAGGTAATCCTGGATGCCTAGTAGTCTGGGCAGTAACTGCTCATGGGAGGGTATAACTCTTAAAAAAATTTTTTTGAAAGGAATTAATAAAGCATAGACTATGACATTTATTGATAAAAAATAATGTAACTTTATACAAAATTCTGATTCCCATGAAATTAAATGACATAATTACTAGTGATTATAATGTACAGGTAATGTTTCGTGTTAGTACCAGCACCACCTGCCCCGAAGGGCAAAGATGGAGTGCTATCAGATTACCAAATGGTTTTGAGGTATGCCAAATCAGCGTTGGAATAACTGGTCTTGTTTGGGCTGTACTTATGGTTGGCAAAGCATTGGTGCGTACAGGTGTTACTAGAGAAAATCCAATGGGTATATAAATTTTATAAAGTTTCAAAATTGTAATGTACATTTGCAACTGTTTTAGCAATCACAAATATAATTTTATTTTATAGGGGATGATTGGGTGGAGATTGAACCTCCTCAAAAAGATTTGAAATTAGTACAAGTTAGCGTAGGTACAGATTCTGTTTGGGCAGTAACGCAAGATGGTGGAGTGTGGTTTAGGAAAGGGATTAAAGGTGAAATATGTGGAGTTTGTGAACAGATGGCTACTGGCACAGGCTGGGTGGAAATGCTGAGTAAAATGTCACAAGTGTCGGTTGCTCCGAATGATCAGGTAATTCAGTTTATTTCAATTTTCATAGAAATATTTGTATTTATCTAATGCATTTTTATTAGGTTTGGGCTATTGGCCACGAAGATAGGAGTTTATATTATCGTACAAATATCACACGTTCAGAATTAACAGGTAAAAAGTGGAGATTAATAAATGCACCGCTACAACTTAGTAGAGCAAGCAGTAATGCCAGTTTAACGTCAAGTAATAGACATAGTATGTGCGGTACTCCTCAGCAACAGAGACATCAGAGTTGGGGGTCATTGGTAATTATACCAAAAAAATATTTCATGTCTATAAATATTAATTCTATACTAAATGTTACATATATTTATTATATTTCAAGGTGTTTAGTGTTTGTAGACTTTTTTGTAGTTTTATTTAACGAACTACTGAATATTAAATCTCTCCTTTATAATACTAAAACAATGCGTTTACAGAATCGACCACATAGTACTAGCGAAGGTACAACACTGATCAGGGAATGGGAAGAACAGTCACGATCGGCGCCAACACCAACGTCTTTGAAATTATGGCAACGATCAAATGAAGGCGCTAGCAAAAATCCTCAACAGACATCTTTTCAGGATATATACTTAAACGAAGGAAAGAAAAAGTAATACTCGTACTTGCTTTATTCATTTCCACAATGTGTTTGACTATGTTTTTAAATGTATTCTTACATATACAAACAAATGCAGATCCGCGCAATCATTGGACATGGGTGATCTTACCGAGGCTAGCGTTGCAAACATAACTATATCAAACGAATCGCTCACTAAAACTGGCGAATCCTTTGTAGTCTCTGGGAAAGGCATGGGCAGTACTGTTAAGGTTAATAAAAGAATTAATTATCAACAGCGCACTTCGTCAATTAAAATTAAAATTGAAAATTGAAAATTCAAATAGATTAATCCAGCTGCTTGGAGCCCTGTTCATTCGGTTGGATCTATGGTAGGTGTGGAAGCTCACCCAGAAACGGATGGAAGCATATTTGATCCTGATTTAACAAGCGATTCTGGTGTTTACGGAGATGATGAAAGTTCCGGTGCAATGTATTGGGCTGAATGCGATGCTTCCTGGTACAAAGTAGAAGCTGGGGCATGTTTTATGGATCCATCAAATCCTCCAAAATGGTATAATTAATATTTAAAATTATTAAGCCACAACGAATGATAATTAATGTAGCTTGTAAGTGTACATATTAAATGCGTAGTTAAATATACCATTTATTTTTAAACATGTAGGATCGCAGATACTAATGGTACAAGTCACGGAGATATAGCAGAACCATGGAGAATACGTATTTTAGAGGAATTAAAGAAAAGATTACAAAAAGTAGAATATGATCCTTCGATATATGAAAAAGTTGTTCAAAAGTAAGATTTTACTAAATCATACGATTATCATATGAATATTCTCTACAAAAATACATTCAAAGCTTCTTAATTTGTAATAATACGTTACAGATCGTCCTGGGTAAAAAATAGTGATGCAAAATGTAAACTTAAAGGCAGTACTACATATGAAGAGTGTGTTATCGAATTAGAATGGATAAGTAGTGACAGTGGTTCCTTAGATTCTGGAACTGTAACCATTTTAAATTCAAATAGAGCAACAACAATTGTAGGTTCATTAAATACCTTTCATAAACGCTCGAAGTCATTCAAATAAAATAATGTTCCCCTTTTAGGTGCAATTTCCTGTATCTGAAATCATGTGTGTAGTGTGCTGCAGCGAACCAGGCAACCCAAGAATAGCAATACATACTCCTCGTCTACCTCGTCTTAAAGTTCTTAGATTACAGTTCTTCAGTGACACTGACATGGAAGATTGGTTAAAACATTTAACTTCAGGTATCTTAATCCGAAAGCTGAAAGACAATTCAGCTGCCTGAAATTTCGGTTCCGTTTTCGTGCAACAAGCAAGTACCTACTGTAATATATTTCAATCTTAAGATTCGTTTGCATTTTCAGTTTCTTGCCAAGTGAATAACGTGTATGGCAGACCAGGACCTAATTCAATTTGGACCACGACAGCATTAGGAGATGTATATGTGTATGATCCAACTGCTGCAGAGGCAAGTTGACAAGGCACACATAGAATTATGATAAAATAGTTTGAATAAAACTTTTTCGTATAAATTATTTCCAGGAAAATCAGTTAATTAGTGATGGTTATGTACAAGAATTGGACGTGGCAGGCAAAGAACTACCATTTGAGTCTATATTACAAAACGGTTTTGAGCCTGGCAGTTCCCTAAAAATTACAGTTTGCGTGCACGATGATGCTGATAGGTAAATAAATAATTGAAGCGAAATGAATAAACTTATTAGAAGTAATGAGTATTTTATTCTTCAGATTATCGTTCAACCTTGTCTGTTATACGACAACATGCCTGAAACAAAAGACCATGGTCGATACCCATGATGTAGCTTTACACTTTAACCCACGACTCAAAGAAAACGTAATTATACGTAATACATATCAGAATGGACAATGGGGTGACGAAGAAAGAAACGGAAATAGCCCATTGAAAGCCGGTTCTGATTTCATGTTAGAAATTGTTTGCGACACGCGAGGATACAGAGTACTTATCGATGATAGAGAATTTACTTTTTATAGTCATAGAATATTACCACAGAGTATCACTCATTTGAGAATCAAAGGACTAATGACGTTATGCAGTGTACTTTATAAATCTCCATCTGTGCGTAATCGCTTTTATATTAATTGATAATTATATAAATCAAGGAATAATAGTAACATAACGTTGTTATCATTAATTCTAGGTAATCATTGACCCAATTGCATTATTTTGGAGGCAGATGGGTGGACACTTGAAAAAGGTTGAAACTTGTCCTGTTGGTGTAACATGGGGAATAGGATATGACAGTACTGCATGGGTTTACACCGGTGGATGGGGAGGTTTATTTTTAAAAGGTAATATATTATACAGGGTGTCCCAGTTGAACTTATTTTTACAAAGAGATATAGTAGATATATAGTAGAGCTCGAATTTAAATTTACACGTATTGATACATTTAGGTCTAGATAACAATACAGGAATAAACTCCATGGTAGACACTCATAATTATTATGTTTATGAAAATCAACGTTGGAATCCTGTAACTGGATATACTTCTCATGGTCTTCCAACGGACCGCTACATGTGGAGCGATGCAACAGGACGTCAGAAACGTACTCGAGAAAATACTAAATTGTTATCGATGCACTGGCGTTGGGTAAGAAATAAAATATGGAATGTAAAGTTAAGCAAGTTAGTCATAGTCTTACACGAAGGTTGCTCTCCCGATATAAAACTAAGTTTGGTGTAATAGGAGATCCAGAGGTCTCATGTTTAAATTTAATCAAAACCTGAAAACAAAATCACTTTGTACATAATTACCTTCAATTTGCATATCTTTATCGATTTAATTAAATAAATTAAATACATGTTCTTGAAACAGGTGTCAGATTGGATAGTAGATTTTCATACTCCCGGTGGTGTCGACAGAGACGGCTGGCAATACGCTACTGACTTTCCTTTTCAATACCATGGTAAAAAATTCTTTACCGACTATGTTAGAAGACGAAGATGGTTTCGAAGGTGTCAATTGACGACTAGTGGCCCCTGGCAAGAGCTAGGAAATACAAAATTACTCGATGTTTCTTTATATGTATGAAACGTTTTTAAAAATTTATAATACTGATAGTACAAATACAAGTAAATAATTCTGAATTCTGTTTATTAGGCAACTGGAAGTCCTGGTACGGATGCACAAGTGTATATATGGGCAGTAGCTTCTAACGGTGAAGCATTATTTAGGAGAGGCGTTTCAGAGTCATGCCCAATGGTACAAATAAAACATTTAATAAAGTAACAGTTTCTTTATCATACATTGTTATTTTTAAATATTTATTTGTAGGGAGTTTCATGGGAACATATACCAAGTGATCAAGCTTTAATAGGTATCTCGTGTGGTTCGGGTGGTCAAGTTTGGGCTGTAGGAAAAAATGGTTCTTCATATTGGAGATTAGGAATTTCTCCTGCGAAACCTACAGGTACCGATGATTACAACAATTACAATTAACCTCTATATTGTGTACTGATATTGACTTGAATAATTTTAGGTGTACAGTGGCAGAATGTTGAACCACCATCGGGTGCTCATCTAAAACAAATATCTGTGGGGAAAGATGTAGTATGGGCCTTGGACTCCACGGGTAAACTTTCTGTGCGTCGTGAAGTGCAATTGAACGTTTTCCCAGAAGGAACCCACTGGCAAACGTTACCTGCGATGCCAAACGATCCCATTCACATAGGTATCTAACAAATTTGTTACCAAACAGACCAGCGTTTCCCAATCTTTCGTAGGATCCAAATAGTGTCCCTATAGACACTTCCTTGAATCTAGTAGGCTGCTAATAATTTACGAGTATTCTGCTAACAGTATTTGTTATCAAATTACATTCTGCTATCGCTGTGTGTCAGGTAATTAAATTTGTCTACTTAATTTGTTAATATTGACAAATTTCAGACAAATGTAAGAGTAAGATGCCCTCCCCGAAGGCTGTATTTCGTGGAAAACTCTACAGATTACCCCATAAAACACGCTTTGCGTTGGGAAACGCTGATATAAACGACACACCTGTTTATTTAGACACAATCTCTGACCCCTTTGACATAGGTATACCTTAGGAGCGTTTGACTACGTTGTAGGCCTTTTATTTTAGATAGACTTTCCAATAAACTACTAGTTTTTGCGTATTAACCCTTTTGATGCGAGTTTTGAGCACGGTTTTCGAATGCCTATTAACCACAGGGTGCCCAATTAAAACAAATCTTCAAGTATCTTCTACCGTGTCCATGGTAAAATTTTTTTGAGCAATTACAGGCAGTGCAGCACCCAAAGGGTTAACCCTAGACTCGCCAATATTTCTATTATATTTTGCTTGCATGTCCTACTCACTTTACAGTAAATTATATTTTCAAATCTCTAATCGTGCTGTTTTTTTTTCTTTTTAATTTTAGATATGTCTGTTGTGAACGCGAAACAAGGTTTTAGACATGTAGCTGTGGCTAGAGAACAAGGTCAAGTGTGGGCCATTTCCGGTGCTGGAATACTTTGCCGCAGAATTGGAATCACCGATGAGAATCCAGCTGGAACTGGTTGGGCGACTGGAATTGGGGTAAGTCAATTTACTTACATACAAATACTATGTTGAAGTATGTTTAAAATTATGATCACCTTTAACAGGCAAATTGGCAATACGTAAGTGTGGGAGGACTTGTAAATAGAACGAATTAAATAATTCGTTTTTTAGATCACTGAAGACACCCTTAATAAAATACATAAAGTATTATTATATTATTATCTAGCAATGTGATACTCTAGCTTTTTATCCTCATAGGAACATTTTTCACTGATATGAGAAGTCTGTTCATGTATGTAGAAGATAAATGTTTTCTGCAATGTATAAGGCTTAGCTTTGCAGAGTTCACTCAATCTTACGGTGAAAGCATGAATCGTGATACATCCATTAAATGAAAACATTATCTAAAACGTACAAATAACTATACCGATTGTACATACGATTGCGTTTGCTCTCAACACCATTGTTTTTAGATTTATTGCTCTGTAACAAGAAGTATACATAGGATTGTAACCACGTAAAAGGAACAGTGCCGGAATTACGAAAAGAAAATTTGGGAAAAAATTTGTCTTCGATAAGCTTGCCACAAAATTTTCTACCGTAATCATTGAGACATTCCAAAGAAAGCTTTTACATAAATAATAGATAATAGTATAAAATATTAATTTTATTTTTTATAATTATATCGATTCTACTAGATGCTTTGTCTAGGTACAAAATTATTTTAACTATTTCAGTATATAAAATTATTATTAGATTTTTATGATGAAGTTGAGACTGTTAGCGCAAGTGCTTAAGAATGATGAGAAATAATCGTACACACAGTTTTATTTTAGTATTCACAACTTTCTTTACACTCAACGTGACATGGAAAGACTTTGTTGAGATTCAAGAAAAAAGGTTGCGAGAAAAACCGTAGGAGTAGCTTGAGATGAGAACGGTGAGAAAATGAATTTTTGTAAATGTTTAATCGAAATTGATCGACTAATGTATGTTATAATGAAATATTTACTCAAAGATTTTTTTAAAACTATAATTAATGGTTCCTGTAGTAATACAGTAACCCTGTATTAATATATATTTAAATAATCATGTCTTCAATAATTATTCAAAAATAGCAAACGTTTATCTCTGCAAAATTGCTAACGCAAGATGGTATAGATTTATACGAAAAGTACAACTTTGCTATATTTGAATAATATTATTAGCACTTCATCACTCGAGTATATTGTCATAAGCATTTTAGGCCTCATTTCATTATGAACGATATGTATTTGAGTTTACATTATTAGTGATGCATGTTTGTTTTGCGACTGTTCAAATTGATATTGTATACATTTTCTGTATTCCAAATCATACACAGTGATCCTCAAAAGTGTTCGTATATACAAGTTTTATCTCATTGATTTTTAATAACATAACATTTCCAAGTAATATTCCTACATTGGATGCAATATTATTGAGCAGTTTTCTTGAATTATTTAATTAATAAATTCAGTATAAACTCCATTCTTGTATACGAATATTTTTGTAGATCATTATGAATGTGTTGTATTAGTTTTGAGCGTTTATTAAATTATATGAAGAATAAATTGAAATTTTCTTTCGAATAAATAAATTATCGTTGCGTGCTATTCTGAACTGTACATTATAAATTTCATTAATTGTAATTCTTGTTATTATCTCTAAATCTCAAATTATCGCTTGCAAATGCAAATATTCTTAAATTATTGTAAGAGCTGTGTTTAAGAAAGATATACACAATAATTTAATATAAAACAATATATTTCTTCAGTGCGAAAAGCACTTAAACAATCAATAAACTTAGTAAAATTTCTGTAAGAGATATGTACATTATATCAACACGTTGCAGCATATAAATACAAAAAGGAACAAACAGGTTTTACAAAATCCTTATACACTATACAGTTGGTCAGAGCTTTTTACGGAGTAAATGGTGTGGGTATATTTAAAACATTTAATATATATCAATATAATAACGCGCATAATTTATGCATGTACCGATGTAAAATGACCAGTATGTTACTGGCATCTTAAAGTTTCACGATAAGAACTATTTTGCATTATAGTAATAGTATGTTAAAAATATTCTATACAGTCGTATTATTAATATCCTTTTGTCTTTTCAACGACGATTAATAGTATTTTAATGTCGTAATGGTAATCACTTCGTGTAACACCTGGAGCTTTCTCCGAGAAGTTCTTTACAAATTAATATCGAACGTATCACATCATAGTTCAACATTGTTGTTAGAATCTCGTTACAATTCTAACTTGATCCGCGTACTTTCTTTTTATCATTTCAGCTTCCACCTTATCTCTTTTTCCTTGTTCGCTGTGAGATACACCATAAAAGAAATAAATAATAAATCCTGCAAAAACGAATAACATTAAAAACAGAAAATTAATACGTTAACGAATTATCTTATCGACTCTTATTGTATTTACCAATAAGCATCCATATAGAAAATCTGATCCATGTAAAAGCATCTAATTGTAGCATCAAATATAGATTTATAAAAATGCTACAGCATGGTAAAAATGGAACTAATGGTACCTGTAAATAACAGCAACATTTAATTCAGTGATTTTTTTATTTCTCCGAAATAGATTTTTGGAATTTTCACCTTAAACGCTATGTCAACCTCTTGAACAGGTTGCCTTGCAACAGCTGCTAAATTCAACAATAATATTATCACAAGTATGACTAGTATCACAGTTTCTATTGCATCGATACCAAAGGCATTTGCACCCACGTTATTAATGAACAGTGCAATGGCAAATATAATAATACCTACAACAGCGATAGTACAGAAATCAAATCATACGAGAATATTGTTGAGATTCTCAGTAATCCCAGTAATACTACTTACACAACATTGCAATACCATAGCTTGCAACTTTGCTAGAAGTCTCGCTTGTCTCCTTCTGATTGTGCAAATTAAATATTTGTTTTAAGACATTAATTGGTGATAGTTTATAGCTACTCGTTGCTGTTGTTAAGGTTCGATTGTTAGACGTACATTCTTTATCTTGATATCTAAAAATTTGAATACGATAAATATGTTTCTCTAAATAATACTGTATTTAAATGTATTTAAAATTTTCAACGTGTAAGTTATGTTTCATATTTCTCTTAATAGCGTATGCTTGTTTAATATATTATATTTACCTCAATAGTAGAACAGAAATTGCAACTATTGTATATGCCAACAACGTTCCAATGGACATCATGTCGATCAATTGTTGAAGATTAAATATAAGGGTCATGAGTCCAGTGAATAAACCGGCAATTACTGTGCCGAAAACAGGTGTCATGGTTTTAGGGTGCACACTCGCAAAATATTTAAAAATTATTCCATCGCTGCCCATGGCGTACAGAATACGTGGTAATGGAAACATTGCGCCTAATAAACTTGTGCACAATGCGAATGCTGCTCCAATGTTAACAATCCATTTAATGGCGTTCCAACCAATTTTTTCAAACACATAAGGAAATGGTGCATCAGCATTCTATATACATACAGTTTAAATAATAGAACGAACTGCTTTTGATAATGTCTTATTTTACAATTGAAAATAAAATTATAATATACAGGGTGTACCGAAAACCGTGGTACTACCGGCCGGATGTACCACAGTTTCCGGTACAGCTTTAATATATTATACCTGGTCGTAATAAGGCCACATCATAGTTAATACTGTGGAAATACTGAAATAAGCCATCAAGATGATAATTAGAGATATAACAATGGCTATGGGTATATTTCTCCGTGGATTTTTAGCTTCTTCGCCGGTGGTAGCCACAGCATCAAATCCCACAAAACCGTAAAAACATTTGGCTGCTCCGACCATTATCCCACTTATACCAAAAGGTGCAAAACCTCCTACTCCAGCATGTTTGACTGTCTCTGGTATAGCTTCCGGCGGTATCCTCCAATTCTCAGTATCAGCTGATAATTTAATATTCATTTCAAGGTTTAAGTCTAGTTTCATTTAGCATTTTGCACGACGGTGCAACTATTATACCTTTTATCGATCCTGCTACAATAATGATTACAATAACAATCAGATTCACAACGGTGAAGATGTTATTCAAGACAGAAGACTCTTTGACACCTATACTCAATAAAACCACAAGGAGGAGCACTACTGCGAATGCAAAAAAATCAGGATACTCTGATAGAAACGCGACACGAATGGGCATTACGGAGGTCAATGTTTTGCTTATCACGTTTCCAATTAACGCATCCAAATAATTACTCAAGCCGCGGGCAACGCTTGCAGTTCCTGTAAACAAAAAAAAGAAGACGATGAACGAACGAATGCTACGGTAGTAGGAAAAAGAATGTAAAAGGTACAAAAAGAAAATTTGTCTACCTATTACATACTCCAGAATTAAATTCCATCCTATAATAAAGGCGACAAATTCTCCCACTGTCACGTAACTATAAACATATGCTGATCCCGCCTTAGGAACTCTGGAAGCAAATTCCGCGTAACACATACCTGAAATAAAAAATTTTCTGATTATTTCAATCTACACAATAAGCTCTCTAATCTCGTTGAAAATTATCATAAAAATTGGTTGATAAAAAATTTTCAAAGTATGCATCTCTGTTTGGGAGAAAGAAATCAACCGGATGAGAAAGACAGTGGGATATACTAATTTTACCGGCAAACGCGGAAGCGATGGCGGCAATGAGGAAAGAGATGCAAACGGCCGGACCGGCCGTCTCTTTCGCGATACTGCCAGCGAGGATATAAACACCGAGGCCGAGGGTAGAGCCAACGCCAAGTGCCGTGAGATCGAACAGCCCGAGCACTCGAGCGAGTTCACCTTTGCTTACTTGGCCATCGTCGATGCGCCTCCTGGACAGCGCCTTCCACACTCGGCTCGCCATCCCGAGCCACCTTTACTTTCGGTGCCTAAGTCCCTTGTCTGCAAGAAATTTCGGAATACACGATAGATCGCACTATCGATCATTTCATTACAATACATACATACGTACAAAGTACGGCTACCTGACCCGATCGTATTCAGTTACTCAAGCATTATTAATTGTGTATAAATTTATAACAAATGTTGATTGGTATTGGGATGGCTAAGAAGTACAATAACTTTTTTTAAGTTAGATGTTGTATTTCCGACAATGTTTCAACTGTTGTCTGTTGTTACTGTTGTTAGCCAATGTAATCGCGTGATCGCATAATCGAGAGAACGAGACAGTTCCCGACAGTTGCATTTCCGTAATTATTACAGCGTATGCTGTAACGATAGGTTTTCGCGTATCTTCTACGATCGTCGGTGGCATGCGATAAGTTAATTTCGCAATTCCTCCAAATGAAACTTAAATCCATTTTGGAATTTTTTGTAGAAGTACAAAGTGACGTGTAATTTCGTGTAGTAAATCAACAGTACGTGAACGACCACGCTTTGGGTCTCAAGTATTACAAATTTCCTGGAATGTATGTCCGTGCAATCAGAAATCAGAAAAAATCACTGTTCACAGAAGAGGTAATATGTACGTCGATAACAGAGATTCTTCTTCACGCTTATCCGCGAAGATCAAATCACTTGTGAATTGGATACGTCCGGTTCGGGTGAAAGATATCTTTTCACGGTCGTCGATTCGGCAGACCACCGGTGTTTTTATAGTCGATGCTTTTCGAACCAATTGGCCTAGAATAAAAATTAGGCGGAAATTTGCTTATTAGAATTGCTTGTCACCAGCTTACGATTAAATTGAAAGGGCACTGGTGTATTGTCTGTTTTAGTTTTCAAAATCAAAGTAGTAGTAGACTATAGGAAATATTCGATCTAAAACAACGGTAACTATACGATCTAAGAAAAACGAATATCCCACCCCTCATTGCGGGGCATACCCCGCGAGGGGACCAGAGGCTCGAATTGTCTCGGAAGAAAGTACATATTCTCTATATTCGCGCGCGCGAATACTTGAAACGATGATTGCTTTACCACATATACCACTTATATCTGACAAGTGATAAACAATGAGAACGAAGGAGAGATATCTATACACGTGCATGCTCACTTTTCTATCTATTCGACAGAACTGGCGAACAGTGACGTAGATACGGTAATCGGCCCAATCTAATGGATAATTATCACTTGAACCCACACGATTTACGTCTAGAACATTATGCTTATTACTATTCTTGTCTATTCGACACTATAAATTTGTAAAGTACCACTGACTATGCATAAATTCTGCTAATTCTGAAGTCAACATAATCCGACGATGTTGAACTTTTTACGCTCAACTGTCGTTCGTCCCCTATTTTCCAGGTTTAGTTCGTCTTTTGGTGTCAAATTAAATGACAGTAATAAGAAATTAATACGATGGAAAGATAGATAATTAAATTTGTAAATTCCTTCTGCGAAGATGAATAACTGTGATAAGATGGGGCAAGATTAAAATAGAATTACTGGCAACGTCCACAAACGATAAATCGACGCGCGCGTCATGTTATTTTTCCAGAAGCAGTGAAAAATGTGTCGACATGACACAAGGAACGAATAAAAGGTTAATGACTCCTTTCATGAGAATGACGGACTGTACAGGATTAATATTTCTCGTGTCATTTCATCCTCAACTTTAAAAAAGTACCACACACGGACAACAACGATCCAACAATTGTGTAAAGAAATTCCAGAATGTTGTTACAACGTGTCAGCTATGTTTTCCCGTGCTTTTTCATATTGTAAAAAAAAAGTACCTGCCAAAACAGAAAAGCGACAGGAATGTTTTTGCAATATGGTCGTGCAAACAGCCATCCATTTCACCGTCACCGACCATTAATTCGCGTCAACTGTAGTATCATAAGTATACATATATGTATACATAGGTAAGCATGTTATCGCAAGAAAGTATCGAAGCTCGTGCACCGGGCAAATAATTTATTTTATGATTGATTTGCGGTATCTTGCGTAACTAAGTGCTAACCGGAAAGTCTGTTTTTTTGTCTCTTTTCAATGATCTTCTTTTTGAGACGGAACATGCGTTTCTAGAGGATGATCCACTTGTGGTGTGAAAGTGGATGGACGACACTGATATAATCACTCTCGAACAGACAAAGATAAGTATTTAATTTATCTTTGCTGTTTTGATTAAAACGAATACCTACTTGCGATATCTGCTATGCGATATGCGTTTTCTTCTTATATGCAAGACAACAAGATTTTTAAAATCCAGCATTTTTAGTGCAATAAACCAATACGCAGCAGAAACATATATACGCTCTGAACAATATAAATTCGATCTATCATACAATACATATATATACATTGTGTATGTATATATATATATATATCCGTCGGCATTATTTGCACAAGAATCCCCAAGGCTCTTTGATCATTTACGTCTTTGCGAATTGCCTTGATCTCTTTAAGCGGCGATCGTGATCGGTGGTTTAAAAGAGGGGCTAACAATCGCCGCCGTTACGTATCCACATTCTACGCGTTACGCTTGTCAATAGGCAGATTCGTTCTCCTTACACGTGACTCGCCTGTCATTAAGATTCCGCGATAGTTTGCGATAATTACTCGTTATCCGTATCCCAATAACAGGTAATGCGACGCGTCGAATTATCCTCCGTAACAACGAACGCAACAATTGCATGAAAAAGAATGCTCGCGGTAAATTCTATCTCTAACGACGCATCCAATGGACAATTACTTTTCTTTCCTCTGTCATCGTTTTCCGAAAAAAAAATGATTGGTCGAAAATTTTCAAATTCACGTTGACATTGGCATACAGGGGAGCCAAACAAATAAAACGCGTTCTGCTGGTAGTAGCCAACGTGACAAGGTTACAGACCAATTAAGGCGAGGCACCGGGGTACCGTGTCCCCATTGCACAACTCCCCTCGAACGATCCTCGGCGTAATGCCTTTACTTACAATACGCACGCGGGCCAATTACCAATTTCAATCATTGGGGACCGGGCCACGCAACCTAAGTTTTGAGCTATGGTGGTTGCAATGTCGGGCTAACCGGTTCCCTCATACTCCTGCAATAACCAAACCTGCAGTCGCAACCCTTCCCTTCCCTTCCCTTCTCTTCTCATCTCAGTAGCAGATCGAACAGTTTCGACACTCCTCTAACTTCTAGCAAAACTAGTTGGCGCGTGTCTAAACCCCGGCTATCCGGGGATTCTCTTCTCCTTCCCTTTCTGTTGCCCTTGCGTGGCTACTAAATTTTCGCGGGAGAATTAACCGAGCACGGCGCGGCGCGGCGAGGACCAGTTTCAGGCGATCGCTCGATGAGCCCGCTCTGGACGAGAAAACGGAATAAGGCCCACAAAATCAAAATATTATAAAATTTCTTAATTAGATACTGTGGCAGAAGGTTTAACCGAATGTGGAATTAAATCATTCGACTTATGTGAAATATTCGTACGAGATTATGAAACGCATTCAAGAATAGAGACACTCGAATGAATCAAGAGTCCCGGATTATCGAGTTTCGTGTCTATTCAACTGGAGATCGCGAGGAAAAAGAAAAAGCGTTAATGCTTTAGGCATATTAACATAATATGTGTGAATTACAGTAATATTCGGATACTTTTAAAAGGAGGATAGCTTTTTTACCATCGGACCATACAATTTGGATTTTTTTTTTTTTTTTTGAAGTTAGAGCAATTAGTTTAGTTATGGCAAGACGTAAAAATAATTTTTTCAGAAAAATTGCAATTGGTCGGAATTACAGAGAAAATACTAGAAGTTGTTGTTTACAACTTTTTTTTTGTGCGAACCTATATTGAAAATTAAAAAAATACATTTTGTAGATCTGCGTCAATTGTACATACATTGTATTCTGAAAAGACGGTCACGTCCACGGCTCGATGGAATTGCACGATTATTAGCCGATGAACAGACGCGGAAAGAAAAATTGCCATTTTCTCGAGAATGTTGAGCTATCGTTACGCATGGCTGAGAAAAATCCAGCAATCCTGGCGAAATCCAGTAAGACTAATTTTCTGACAAGCGAAGACAAGACCTTTCCGAGATATTTATCCTTGTCGGGGCATCGAATGTTACGCCGCGCAACCAGTTTATTGCTACGCGGCCTGAAAGCAATAATGAGAGAGAAAGGAATTCTTTCGGTTCCTGTGCGACACATGGTTCAAACGAAAAAGGGAACTCACCGGCACGTGGTCAACAGAGTACACGCGAATAGTTATTGTATTACGTCCCCATTGATCATTTTTTGTCTTCTGCTGCGAAACATTAACTCTCATTATCCAATTGCATCTGTCCAAATGATGTTCACACTGGATTTACGGAACCCGGCAATTTAACGTACATCAGATTTTATGTTTAACACGTTGAACGCCACGGGGGACACGGTGATCGGCGCTACGGTGAAAGCACTTGAAAAAGATTGTTATAAAATTAATACCAGTGAATTTCAACTTATAATATGTATAAATGGTGAAAGACGAGAGACACTTATTACCAAGTAACTAACAAGCGTTGATATAATCCAATAAACTTAGATGTATGTAATGATATTTGGTCCCCTCAGGGTTTCAAATCCATTCCACCACCTCTCCCTTTACCAATCCTCAACTATCGCCTAATTTCCAATTTCAGCGGGACCTACTTTTTATCAAGGTGGGTTCCGAACCACCTACCAATAAATTTAGATATAATCCAATAAAATGTGTGAAAATATCGATATACATATATAATCCAATGAGATTAAATGATAAATCGCTTGTGCGGCTAATATTGGGGTCAAAGTAATATGTCCATTTTTGATAAACAGGTGATTATTTGATAACACCATTCTATAATCGGTTGAATAATAGGCGTGATCGCACGATTAGTATGGAATAGTATCGATTAGTATTTAGAGCAGAGGATTTTGCGCACAATTATTATATTCAAGAGGGAAGATAAATTTACCATTAGACAACATTGTTATTCAAAGTAGCCTCGGTTTGCGCAAATATCCTAAGCGGGTGAAATGAAAGTTGCCTTTGATGGTTAGTACATGGTTATTACAGGTACATTCCATTCGTATGATACAGATACCAACAGGTCGCTATTAAATAACCTGTCCTTGAGAATATCGAGTAACGAATATTATGATATTAAATTAATTGACCCTCTGTCAACAACCTTATTTCTATCGACGCCGTCTACATATTAGGTCGCTTATGTTTACGACTAATCTTTTCGATTGTTTTAAGTTTTAAAAAAAGTTTAAAATAATTTTGAAATTCGTATCGAAGTCCTCTAGTTAAACATATTGTGTAATCGAATTGGAACGTCAAATGTTTAAAGCGTTAATAGGAAAAAATAATGAAATAGTTATTCTTAAATTATTTTAACTTCTCCACATTTTTTATTTTACCTATTCGTTTCCATTGTATGTAAATCCATAAAAGTCACATTTTTAGAATCCGATTATCGTTGTTGCGAAATAGAGATAAATATGCACGTTGTCGCACGGACCCGAGCTGCAAGTTCGTTAACTATATCGTGAAGAAATATTGCAAAATTAACCTCCGACTTTCCCCTTGACTGACTATTTCTGGTATATGTATAGCCTACACATGTAAATCACGCACGATACACGCTTGCTTGTACAGACACGTATTTGTATACACTTCCAGGTAATAAATTATTCTCACCTATAAGTTGGAACATTAAAACTAGAACAAAGAAGCGACTCGATGTTTATTTCTTATGAAAACTGTGTGATTTCTATTATGACTTTACCATTCATATGTAAACAAATTTATTTAATAATAACTACCTACAAAAGCGCTTTTATATTTTCAGTAATTCTTAAAAGAAATATTTGAAACCTCAGGGTCGTTTGAACCTGCTTGGAACTTGGAGCGTTAAGGAGTAGAACAACGTAAGCAAACCAAAAAAGAAAGAATGGTTCGAGAACCATTAAAAAGTAAGAAAGAAAAGATAATAGATCTTTTCGTTAAAGTTTAGTTGTATAAAAGTGTGCAAGAAAATATACGAAAATGTTATGAAATTCATTTTAGTACCACAACGGATGTTTAACTGGTCTACTTAACTTAACTTAACCGCAGTCTACTTACAGGCGAATACCGCAAATGTTTTAAACAAACATAGTGGGGTAATAGAAGCACGTCACAGATTTTCATGACAGGTCTGTGAAAACGCGATTAAAATGATCTTACCTTATTTCGGGGATGCGTGTTAGAAAGAAAACCAGGCGCGAGGGAAACGTCTCGCATACGAGGACACTTTGTCCAGGCAGGATGGACATACGTAATTGAATCGGAAGTAGGTCGATACCGTGGAACCGGTCGCATCGGAGTACGATCGCAAACTAATAATGTGCTCTAATATAACGATGCTCGCTTCCACCTGTCCGCTAGCTAATAAACTTCAATCACCTCCCACCATGATTTCAAAGCGGCCGCGTTAACGCTTGAAAAACTTCTGGTTCCCTGCCTGGGGGAAAGAAGTAAGTATACAATATATCTCTCTATCATTCGGTTGTACACAAACGACTGCTGATGTTTTGTTTTGCTTTTGCTTCGACGGGCTTTAGTTAATCGTGAACTGGCGAAGGCAGTTACATTCGGGGTCTTGTATAAAAAGTACTTACGAGGGACCCTAAACTCTAAACCATATTCCGTGGCATGCCGCGATTCGATTATCGAAACGTGCGATGACAAATAATAAATCATAATAACAAATAATAAATTAGAAACTACAGGCTATAGACCGCATCGATTGAACAATTTCTTTTACGCGGCTATTATACTTTATACCTTTGAACTTGCATTTGATTAGAAAGCATGAATCGGATTATTTTTCAAATACATAGTATCTGTAACTCGTTTGTCAAAGGAAATGTTTTTTGTGAAAAAAGTAATAGAGAACTGCCATTATAATTACTTTTCGTAACTCATTTATTCCTCTTTGGTAAGAGGAGATCTCCGTATACATGTATCATGGATCGGTTCTAAGAATTCTTTCTACGTAGGACCGATCGTAGATTACAGTATTCGCGATTAAAATATTTAGTATAAAATAACTAAAATTAATTATATTACTCTACATACATTTAGTACATTAAGTTCTTTCCGCGGACCTTTGATATGTATCTGGATTTGTTGCACAGCCTGGACACGTGTGTAAAGACTCGTGGATGAATATCTCACAGTCCAAACAAAACGTTTGATTGCATTTATTACAAATGTATATCTGTAGACATTGATTTAAACTTAAATATAGTTACATGTTTCATACGTATTTCTTAATCTATTAAATTGAATATACTATACCTTTTTGTCTTTTTGTGACAATGCTTTTTGGCAGCCGTAACAAATTGAAGGGGTTCCTTCAAATGTTACTTCTTTGAACGACTCGACAGGGAATAAATAATGATAAGATCGAGCTAAATGAGGAGCGGATACCAAGGTGAGTCCACAGGCTCTACATTCAACGGGAAGTTCGCAATGTTTACTAAGGCACTGTGGACACAGATATCCTGTACTTGTAAGTTTAACAGTTTCATCTGCACTTACCGCATGGCTGTAAAGAAAACATGTTGTTTCTACCGTAAAATAATTAAACAGTTTTATGATAAAAAATTTTCTATCTACTATAAGTTGACAATCGGAACAAAATAAAATTAACCTACCACATGCACACTGCCATAGATGTTTCAGTTTCGGAAGATTGTAAAGCATGATGAGGGAAACCCATCTTTACGAGGGCAGCGTCGAGTCTGGTTGCAGCCGGTGGTGGGTCTATATGCATATTTAATTGCTCTTTGTAATGTTTATCGTCCAGTGCAACACTGTGTTCTCCGCCGGTTGCTGTAGCCATTCGTTTGCAAATATATAACTCTGCAGCCAAACCTATCACGCTACACCTTACACAATCTGTTTTCATATTCTAGAATTATAGTATGTTGTTATTAAAATAATGAGTTTTGATTTGTTCTACGCGCTATGCTTGGTATAATAACTAGAGGAGCGCGAAAACCTGAAAATATCGGATATTTTCGGGTTCTCGCGCACACCTCTGACGATAACACGTACTTGGATCGTTTCATTAATATCTCCAGGGTCGCATGTTGTCAGAGCCCCTATAATTACTAATATTTCTTTGCTAGCATGCGACGGTAGCAATCGCAAGGATTTCAAAGCTAATTCCAGCGAGTTTTGTAACGACGGTTCGCCTGCTGGTTGAAGCTGCTGCATGGCCTTTAATTCCTAAAAGGGAAGGAAAAATTTATTTAAAAAAGCAAATCGCAGATTGGTAACGATTAAAAAAGAATATTTACTTTAACATGTTTTTTTGAGTTCCCTGCCAAATCACTGATTTTTTCTGCTCTTTTATTTCTCGTAACGATTACTCCCAGTTGGCTTATAGGATTTTGATAAAAAAATTCTTCGATAAAATCCTCTAGCAGCTTAAATCGGACGACGTTATTATATTAATAGGTAATACAAAGTCATATATTAAACAAAAATTATAACTAGCAATTGTCAAAAGTATACCTTCAAAGAACAAAGGAAACGGGTTGGTTTTAAATCTTGATTGGACATTGATTCGGAAGCATCGAGAATTATATAAAGATGCCTCATCATCCCTAATCTGGCACCAACCTTTTTATCCATCTGACGTTTCCTCTTAGCATTGTGAATAATATCTGCAACCGATGCTTCTAAAAGTCCATGATCATCTTCCTTAATCGCTTCCCTAAATAAAAATATTATTTCCAATTATTTGTAAAATCACAAAACACATACATACAAGTAGATAATGTTACAATAAATAAATGAATACCATGTCTTTTCGTAACCAGTCTCCCACCGATATTCTTTCTCTTCTTCTTCATCAGCCATTTTTCAATTTTTCAAATACATAAAACTATAAGAAAACAATAGAATTTGCGCTAAGTAAACATCATAATTCGAACATATATTTTCATATTTAAAAGTATGCTTACTTTACACCGGTTATAATAAACTATTTAAATCCACATCAACTAAATATATAGGTTAATGTTGTTTATACCATTTATACTAACAACAGAAAAGTCTACATATTTAAAAGGCCAAGATCACCGTTGAACAGAATAATAATAAAGTGGCTTCATATTTTCAAATGAACGATATATCGTAAACTATTGTATTTAAATAGTAGGTATTTACTAAAGAAACTGTCTCAAAAGATGGCATCAATTCATATTAATATATGCATATAACACCGAACCGAACTGAACCGAACACGAACTCGAACCCGAACCAAACCAGTATCTTTTCCGCGTGTGCTCGGTCAATACAAGAACCTATTATTTGAAATTTCTCGTATATCAGGGGGAAAGGTAGTACTTGTACCGTCGATATAAGCGAAGCGTGGGCGTGTGAAATTCGAATTACAGCTGTAGGAAAGAATTAATTAATCGTACACCATTCATAAATCTGCTCGCAATAACCAATGACTATTTGCGAAATCGTCTTGCTGACATTAATTAACATAAACTTACCTTTTCTATACACTCGATACAGTGCCGGAACATAAGAGAACCCGATGAATTAAAGCGGCAGATTTAAAATCGATAACGGAACGTTCACGATTTACCAGTTTTTTAAACCGAACTTTTCAGCATATTTATCGGTGAATCGTCTCAAGCGTAATAATCCGACTGTAAAAATGATCTCTATAGAAAAAGTATCGTCGAGAAAACGGAGGGTAGGTAAATTGTAGAGTAAGATTTTCCCGCCAAAAAGCTAAACTGTTGCCGCGGCGAGTAGGCGCCATAGCGCCACCGTCGTCAGACGCGGTCACTGTTTTCATCCCATCTCGTGCGGCGACGGCAATTTTCCAGAACAAGAAAGTCTGATTTTTCCACGGTATACCAGATGTAAGTGAATATCATTGGTTTTATTGTTGGTTCCATTGAGATCAGTATCGGACAGGTGTGTTCGAAAAATATTCATGGGTGGACAGGAAGTGAATAGTCGGGGAGAGTTTTCGTGACGAGAGCCATCTTGACGAGCATCGGCTTGCTCATGATAGACGGAGGACGAGTCTGCGGCGGCGACCACGGCGACGGCGGCAATGGCATCGTTTCTAAATGTTTCTTGCGATTCTAAACGGCTGTGTTGTCCGCAGTTCGAATAGTCACGTTGTATCGGTAACTTTCTTTCACGGGTGAGCCGGCTACTATTTCCAAGATCGAATTATCTGTGAGTTTTATTCGTTGGTAACTTACGCCACTGGCCGCGTTTACAATGACTCCATGCTGTGCATCTGATGTCTTACCATTTATGCGGGAATTTGTTTAATTTAAATAAAAAGTACCCCCGCGTACGGTTCGTCATAGATTGCGGGATCGTAAACGCTTTAGAAATTTACCAATTGTAATGGTGTGTGTGAGTGCAGTGAACCTCTGTATTGCTGTAACAACGTCAGTGGTGTCTTATTAAAAAATGTTCGCAGTTCGATTTCCACCGGCATGTTGCGTGTAAATTTTTACGAGACCCGCGAAACTTTGAATTCCGAATCATCTAATTTTTATCCTGTTCGTTTACGGTACGACATGATAACAATATTAACGACTCGTTATACTGCTTATTGGTAGAAATAAGTTTTTTTCTTATTTAAGTCATGCATATAAATTTCTAGAAAACAATATTAATAGGATACACTATCTAACTTATTAACATCTACCGATTCAGAAATGTTTTTTAAGTACGCGATAAAAATTAAATGTTACATTCGATTATCTCCAATAATTTCTTCTCGCTTGGTTTTTCATGTATTATACCTACGAATTATACGTATAAATATTGTTCTAGCAATGAAAACCTCAATTTCTTTGTTTTGTACATCTATAATATGCTACAAGCGTGATCGTATAGTGAATTTTTATTTTATGATACAGTATTATTTTAATTATTAAATAATCAAGCTACGGCGATACAATGTTCGCACGGCCCATTATGTAATGTACAAAAGCTGTTTCTACGTTCAATTTAAAAGTTCATTTAATTTTTAGAAACGAACATTGTGGATAGAGATTCAAATATAGTTGTGCTGAGCAAAATGGAGGGAGGCGATGGCCCTTCAGCCATCAGTAGTAATCCTACTGCTATCAAAGGTAACGTTTATTACTTTTCTGCGCGCAAGATTGTTATAATAAATTATTTATTTATTTCTAAACATATTTGTATGCATCTTGTATTTGTAAGAAAGTCACCAAAAATTTTTGACGCGATACAAACATACAAAACTCGGCGGAGCGTTAGTTAAACAAACGATGGATGTCTCTGTAGCCAAGCCAACAGAGCGTCAAGGTTTAAGAAAATAGTAATTATGGGAGTATATGTTGCTAAATTTTGAAACTTGTATAAATACGTGTTTTTGTACAGTTTCATAAGGATTTATAGAATTAACAAGTCGGTAGTTCATTGGTACAAAAAATTGAGGAACCTGACATGCCGATCTTTTTCGCTATACTTAAATACAAGAAGAAATTTGCGCAGATCTTATTTACTTTTACCTTTTGTAATATATTTTTATGTTATCAGCTGCACAAGAGGAAATGGGAAGATTAGACGTTCTTGTATGTGGACAGTGTCATTCAGTTTTTCACTTTATCGAGGAATTTCAAAAGCATCGTACAAAAGACGGCGCTTGCACTCAAACGTCACATTTTCGTGAAAATAGTAATGTTAGTATCGCTTACTAACAATTTTATCAAATAATACAGACAGAACACGACAGAGTTATACCATTTTATTATGGTTTCTTATAGAATGAACAAAAAGCACAAGTTTGGGCTTTCCTCTTGTGGAAAGGTTCACAAATTCAGCAGGAAGGTTCGGATAAAGACTCTACAAACTCGTGGAAACTTTATCAAAAATGGTGTAAAATGGATACGCACATTAGGGATTCCTGGATTGCAGCCGGGAAGACTATTCAAACTTTTACAAAAATCAGCAATGCAAAAATGCAAGATGTACCAAGGCAAAATCAAACGGTCAACGCAGAAGGTAGATTCTACATGAAAAACTAATTTTGTTTTAAAATTTCATAAAGATTGCGTTAATGGAATTCACTTTGTGCTCCTGTAGGGAAACCTGTAGTTGTACGTAAAGTTATTAGAAATGGACAACCAGAGGAAGCAGATAAGAAGGATGCTAAAGGCTCGGAAGTGAAGAATCAAAAAGAATTCTTTGATCCTGAAGGAGAAAAGAAAGAGAAACCAAAGTTGAAACCTTCTATAAAACCTAAAGTTAGCTTATTACATTTCAATCAGCTAATTAATTCTTAGTTTTTACATTAATTGTAAAAATAATTTATTCGTTTTTATAGGGCAAATCTAGTAAGGCTGGCGAAGAAGATAGAGACACGACCGACGAAGAATATACGGTAGAAAAAATCTTAGCTAAACGATTCAATCCAAAAAAGAGGTGTTCAGAATACTTACTAAAATGGGAAGGATACGGACAGTAAGTTTCCTAAAAAGCTATATATAAATTTAGATAATGACCACAATGTTTATTAAATACGTGCAATATTTGAAGCGAGCATAATACATGGGAACCCGCTGAACATGTAGCGACATGTAAACATTTGCTAGAAGAATTTGAAAGAAATCTGGCAAAACAGAAAGAGTTGAAGGCAGCGCAACAGCAAGCTAATGCAAAGGCAGTTGCTCGAGGTGCACATCCTGCTCAAAAAACAGTGATAAAAGCGGAAGCTAAACCTGGACCAAGTACTGCAGCTCAAGTAGGGTAAGGCAATGATCGTTTACTCGCTATTCATTGCAAAATTTCATAAATATCGAAATGATTGTTCTTCAACGTTCTCTATTTAGGAGACCAATGCGCTCGAGTAAATCAAAAGCTATGGATCAAGTGAAGCAATGGTGTGGTTCTATGAAAGATGAAGATAATGATTGTACGTATAATTTTATAGTACGGGTACTTTTTTAAACTGTTACTTACTAAATTATTTTAAAAAATCTATGCCTTATAAGCGTGGACAATATATATTAGAAAAATAACCAAGATTTATTCATGTTTTAGTATTGGGGAAGAGAAGAATGGACTATTCTGAGAGCGACTCCGAAGACGGAGGCAGCAGTGCTGCGAAACGAGCAAAAGGTGACACGGGTAGCGACGACGATTGGACCGGAGAATCCGACGAAGAGAGGTTGTTGGGCCGTAGCGACGTGATTCAACGCGCGTTTAACCGTGCCAATGCACAGTCGAACGGGTCAAATCGAGCTAGTGGTTCGTCCTCGGATCTTGCGACTTCATTGGGACTGCAATCTCCCGAAGGAGCAAAATCTAACCAACCGCCGGTTTTGGTCGCCAACGCGAAGGGAGTTGTTAAAGTAGATCCTAAACAAATGCCAAACTTAACGTCCGGCGTGTACGTGATGTCACGGAAAGATGGCATCATCAAGCTGGATTCGTCCCCTAGCGGCAAGTTGGCCGTAAAAGGTTCGCCAACAACGCAAGGTGTATTGATGGTTCAAAATCGGGATAATACTAACGTAGTGAGAAAGCAAGTAATATCTGCCTCGCAGTCGAATTCCGTAACGCCGGTTAAAGTGGTGTCTAAAATGGATGGAAGTCAAGTAGTAACCCAGATGAAAGTAGTTTCCAAGACGGTTGCAAGTAAACCAGGAGGCACACAGAAAACAGAGCCCATAAAGATTCAGCCGAAACCAGACCCGACACAGTTGCCGCAGATACATGTCGTGACCGCGGTGCCGGCTCCTATCGCTCTGCAGCCGAGACTAAGTACAGGAGTACGTCCTGGACCTGTTACCGGCCAACGCAGCGCAGACGGTCGGCCATTGTTACCGAGACCTCCATTGCGTGCTACAACACCGACCAGCGTACTCGGAATCGGATCCACGATTCGTACACCTGTTAGGGCGCCAGCTCCGAGACAAGTTCAATCCCAGCAAATACGTCAGGTGCTACAAAAACGAACGACAACCGTGACCACGCAAAGTAACTCGGTGAGTCCTGGGAACGTCACACAAATTCGACCGAAATTCACGGTGCTTAGTTCACAGCCGAAGCAAGTGGTAAAGTCTGGAACTAGTCCGGTGCAACAGGTGAAACAATCACCGAAAACACCAGTCGGTAAGCCACAGTCATTATTATCTCCGCAACAAAAGTTACTAATGGCAAAAAGAAAAGCTCAAGAAGCAGCAGGTATTAAATCCGTTGGCCGTGGCCTCCTAGCAGGTGCTCGTGTTAGTGTCGGTGGACGGGGTAGAGGGAAGTTGGCCGAGACACCGTCGGCTACAACACCAGGAAACAAACCGAAAGAGAGTAAATTGGCCGAGGGCGATGGCCTTCACATGGAATTCCACGAGGTCGGCTCCGAAGAAAGTAGCAGCGAGGGTGAGCCAGAGCTTCCACCACCGGAAACAGATACCATAACCACTACTGAACCGGATAGTCCACCTCGACCGTTTACGCTGTGTCCATTAACAGGACGTATCATTGGGCCAGATGGGGAGCCTGTCGAGCAGCCAGCCGAGCCAGAACCCGAGCCAGGTCCTACGACACCGTTGACCACCGTCAAAACAACTACCGCTACGACGGACAGCATCGGCGTCCCAGCTACAACTACAACCACAGAGCTGGTTCTACCTTCCCTCGAGTCTCTCACGGACGGCGGTGGCATAATGAGAGTCGAGATGAGTCCCGGAGGAACAACAGGCACTATCGTTCAGACAAGCGAACCTGCACAAATTAACTTGTCGAACGTGTCCGTACCTGCACCAGACCTTCCTTGTTTGGATGACACTGCTCCAGCTGTGGCGGTACCAGCCACGACCTCGTCGACACCATTGTCCGAAACAACACCTACTCCCGAGGCTTCTATCGCCGCTGCACTGTCTACAGCCACGGTCACATCTACCAGCACAATTGCCATTACGCCTGCCGATGTGACCAAGTCCGAAGAGAAGTTGCCCGAGGAGAGAAAGGTAACTCCCGAGGATACATCGAATTTGGTAACGATAACAGGCGAGGACGGTGTTGTTTATCAAGTGACTGGACAAGCCGACGACGGTCAAACGTTACTGGTGACACGCGAAGCTGACGGTGAGCAACAATGCGTGTACGTTACCACGGAACAACAAGGGGATGGTGGATCTGTGCTAACATTGGACCATGCTGTTGCCGAAGCTGTTGCTCAGCTTATACCCGATCAGGTGAATTTGGCCTCGCAATTCTATGTGAAAGAAGGCGCCTCGGAACCTACCGAAAATCCGATGGTGATGTCTATTATGGATAATTCGAATACGACCGACGTGACCGAGGGACAAGAAGATGGCGATGGTCATGGGCAAGTTGTAGCTCAAGTTGTACAAGCAGAAGAACCTACACCAGGTAATGTATTGTGAAATTATAGCGGCTGAGCTGCTGCAAAACAGAATTTGCACATGCTAATGCAACTTCTTCTTGTATTAAGAAAACGGTGCTGATATTACATTACATTTTGTCTATGTTGAAAATTAGGAGGTACCAGAAGAGTAGTTTTACTCTTGCCGGATGGAAATCTGATGATGACAGAAGTGACGGAAGAACAGTATGCAGCACTAGGACTCGGCAAGTGAAGAGAACTCACGAAACTAACCGACACACACGGATTGTAATAAGCGATCGTGCATCGAACTATAACAATCTACATGGAAGTTGTACGCTTAAGGGTGACCGTGGGTTGTATATATGTAAGAACGTTCACTTCGTACAATTGCAATGGATAAAATTATATATTGACATTTTCCAGCTAAAAAAAGAATAAACAGAGTGTAAAAAAAAGATACCAGGAGGAATCGACAAAATGCAGAAATCTAGAATTAGATTACGATGAAGGGAACGATTGTTTTAGAAATTCATGTCTCGGTGTAAAACGAAACGGCTGGAATTTTACTTTTTATCGTTTAATTTATAAAAAAAAAATACGAGGGGGACCGCAGGTTTTTTGCCTAAGATTGAAGCGGATGGAACAATATCACATTACAAAGCGACACCATTACACACACAAGTTTGAAGTAAGCATTGTATTTGTAGGATAGTGAAGTATAATCTGGGGTTTTATATTTTCTAAACAATAATAGGCTTTTAATAAAGACCTTTATTCCCTGCATACAACGTCCAAGCTTATCGTTATCGTAACATAGAGGACTCGCCAGACAAGCTATGGTAGTTATCGAGATCAATTGGCGCTTAAAAAAATTATCAGATGTAAATATAAAATGTAATTGACCATAAAAGAAAAAAGAAAGAAAGAAAAGTTTCACAGGAAGCTTGAACCTAGTTTGACTCTGTGTTGAATATTCTCAATGGACGATCGATGCGAAACGTTTCTTTTATTCTAAATTGCATTTTCGTGTCAGACCAAGATGGTGTCGGTGCGTGAATTTTTAAAATTCATATTGTAAATCATCTTCTTCGTAAGCGCGAAAAATCTTGTTTTGCGTTTCCATGGACTGTGTATGCTTACATATAGATTAAATAAGTGCACTCTTATCAAAGATCACATCATTTCTGAATCTATACAGGCTTTAAGAAAAGAAAAAAAAAGGAAGAGAGACGAAAATACAGTGTTGTTTAATGGAACATGACGCGCGTCTCGTTATTAAGCCCATTCCTTTTCAGCTTAAAAATACACTGAATTAAAAAAAAAAAAGCAAATATAATAAATAAGACTAATGCTACTGCGCCGTATGCTTCTATCAAGCGAAAGAGTATTAATTTCATTTTTGTTTTGTACGTTAGTTAGTCGAACCTGTAAACGATGGAAAATCGTTAAGGAACACGTAGTTGAAAGAGAGAGAGAGAGAGAGAGAGAGAGAGAGAGAGAGAAAGAGAGAGAACAAGATTCAAGCGTCCGATTTAGATCCTGAGAAAACAATGATCTTTCTCGCATATTTGTATCGCTAGATTGTACAAAGCGTAATCTGTAATCTCGTATACGTGGAAAATCATACATATGATGTCTATATGCGTGTTACAAAAGGATTATACATAGAGAGATTGAATGATAAAAAAAAAAAGTAACGATTAAAAAAAAAGGAGTTCTTTGTATTTACGAATTGCGGATTATGATAATTGTAATAAGTGTACCTTATGTGATCGCGACGTTGGACGGGAGCAGCATTTTTTGTCAACGTTCATAGGGTGAAACTAGATTCAAGCGTTTAAGTATACAGAGAGCCATAAGGGGCTCGCAATAAATGGAAGAGGAGAAAGAACTACACGTGATGAAAACGATTATACATGCATATGTACATGTACTACGTCTCTCATTGTAAGAGGAAACTATTTTGCACGGTGTACGGCCAGGAATATAAAATCCTAGTATTTTACTAACGTAACCCTTTTGTACATAGAACTTCATTCTCTAAACCTTTATATAAAAAAAAAATTGTTTCCAAATAAATCATAATCTTAAAACTAATGTACCCGATTCTTTTCTTGATTGTACCCTTGCTAGCTTTTCAACCGTGCGATATATCAAATGCGCATATGTAGAACTTTTCAATATTATTTTCTGGTTTTACTTTACTCAATGTTATTTATTTAAGTACAACTGTATTAAATTGTAACATTAAATATGTTATATGAAATGTTATGTACAATAAACAGAATGTACATAAACGCGTATAATCATTATTTTTATATTATTGTTAGGTGTACAGTATTAGTACTACGTCCTTGAAAAAACATTTTCACAAAATCAGAAAATAAAATTTGAAGAATTCCATGTGTTCGTATTGTATATTAGAAAGTTTTTTTCCTTTGTATACATATATATAATTCCTTACATCTTTTGATTGGCGAGTTAAATGATAATGTATTCTTTTGTCAACTATAATAAAAGCCTGTCAAAACCAATGATATTTATGTTTGATTAACGAGGTTCTGAAGGTTTCTACAGATTCAAGTTACATTAAAAACAAGAAGAAAATGGAGACAATAAATGTTCAAAGATCTCAAAATCAATTACAGTCTAAATTATACAATTGGAAAATGTCATTTAACGTGATCGATACCGGTCAACAAAATATAGTATTCAGTCAAAAATCTTCTTTTACTTTTTGTGTCGGTATTAATACGATATTTAATAATGGCTAAGTAAGAAAAAAGTTTAGAATGATTGAACTTATAGACTTGCAGATACCAATTACCAAATGCACGTCTAACCGATATAACACTGTTAAAAGAATGCACGTGCAGTGTTAAGACAGGAGCTAAGCGGGAGATAAGAATAAGCGATGCTGATAGCGAAGAATACGAGACACAATTAGGTACGAAAATTGTTAACAAAGTATTGTTATTTTTTCCAAATAGTTGAGTTTGTAAATATTGTTATTTTTAGATCACAGTGATTCGATGTTAGACCCGACGAAAGTTAAAGTTTGGGATGAATACAAAAAATTATTATTATCCAAATCAACTTATAGACCTCAAAAGGATTTGCAGTCATTATTAACAGAAATTACATGCTACCGGAAAATCCGTGTCGACAAGTATTAACTCAAAATACATTTTTCTTTCTTTTTTTCCTGTACTTTATCGCATAATTCGAAATAATTGTCCATTTGAATAAAAATTAGGCCTTTATTAAGATCGCATCTCCGTCCAAACGCTGCGGTGCAAAGAAGTATAATTAGAATCGAACTTCAAAAAACAATACTTGTCGCGAATTCGAATTACATACAGTTTCGTAATTTCAAATTGCACAAACTATACAAGGTATACATATGTTCGATTTCGAATTGTTCACGTAATGCGGTACCATTTTGCGTAACGAAGTGTCATGGTGCTGTAGAAAACGATCAGATTGCAAAATATTACCACGTCACCGGCGAAATTTAAAATACAAGGCCGGCCGTATCGGTCTTATTTTCAAATTCTGATAAAGCCTATAGTGGAGAACAGTAGTATCATCCCGCCTGGCATGGTAATGAAATTGATAGTTTCGTTTTACTGCAACGTTATCGACGAGCCGGAAGAAATTCTGGTACTGAATGTGCAGGACGGAAAACCGGTAACCATCAGGCTCCATGGATTTAGGGATCCTCCGATTTTGTTAGGTAAACGACGTATATGACGTATGAAAAAATGAAAATAATAAAAATTAATTGAAGGAAAAGTAAACGAATGCCATATGTACGGTAATGCTCCTGATATTTCCAAATAAATCTAATATCCAGAAAAATTTGATTTCACAGAAAGAAACCTGTCATACGAGGAATTCGATAACGCGAGAAGCATCCGGAGATCGTCGATCGCTTCTCATCCGGAACTGGGACGATATTCGGACGAAGCGGAGGTGCATCATGATTATTAACAGCAACGATAATTGTTCTGTTGTTATTAACAAATATCGTCGTTTATAGTCAACGGAGGGTACTGTCACTAGTACCGACGACAGCGAAGATGGGACACACGCAACGTTCAGAACCGAATCGTTCGACTGTAAAAAGAGCTTCGTAGGAGAGGAAGTAAGGGTGCCGATGAAATTCAAGAATATCGGGGGAGAAGGACGATTCTTCGTAATGAGTGAGATCGATTGGTCTTCCATGTACATAGAAGTAGGATGTGTTCTTGTTTCTGCTTCATTAATGAAACGATGATATGGACGAGATATCTCGTCATCGTGATTTCGTCGTACAATGAAAATTTACAAAGAAAACACTTTATATCGATAATAAAGATACAAGATGTATCTTGTTCGCAGCATTGCACGTTGAAATCACGATACGACGCGTCGCTACGTGGCAGTCAACGTGTTAAGTTTTCATGAATTTTTTCCTTAAGGATGTCACGGAGGAAAATCTGCTGAAAATACCTCCATTCGCGATTTGGCCCGCGCACTTCGAACTAAAGTCGGAAGAGGAGATAACGCTTTGTATGTACTTCCTGCCGGACAGTTATGGGATTCATGTAAACGAAAAATCAGTTTTAACGTCTACACCAGGATCGTCGGTTCGGCCAACCATTTTCATTGTATCTATTTTTATCAGGTCGACAAACTGTATGTACTCGGTAACAACTGTACCATGCTGACAACGGAAATAATCGGGGATGGTGTGTTATACGAGCCGAACTTCATCCAGCTTAGTAAAGTATCGACGTCGTCGTTACGAAATAGTACCGTTGACATAGTGGTACGTTCTTACAACGTGTTGCACGAATAGAGAGAAATTTTTTTGAATCAGTTCCCATTGACGCTTCTTTTGAATTTCAATAGTTCTAAAATAAAAACCAGTGAAACCGGTCATTTGACCGGTGGTGGTATGTTTAGCGTTGATACTACCATACTAAACATTCCATAGTTCGATTCCTGAATAGCGTGGCTACTGATAGAAACAACAGTTAAAATTCCAGCAATTGGAAAAGAATTGGCCGCCGAACGAGCACAATGATAAACGCGCACGATATTACGTAAACCTGAAGGCGAGCGTTCTAGATGGAATTGGGCAATGCACGGTTTGCGCGAGCAACGTTAGGTAACGCGCATTCAAAATGTGTCTGTTTCCTGGAACATCGATGTCCATTCATTCGTTTAGAATGAATATCGACGATTGGAATGCATCGATTCGACGCAGAAAACCACTAGACGAGTTCACTCGATTAATTTTCCAGCGAAATAAGCATGCGTTTTCGATGGAAGAAACGAGCGACGCGCGTCGACGAAACCGATGGAAAGAATTACGCTGATCTTCCTCTGAACCTCCTCGAGGTGGACCCGGACCACGGCTTTCTATCGCCTGTTTCTGCACACTATTTCAACGTGACCGCCAAATGCAAAGATTTACGGTTCAACCTTTATTCTGCTGTTCTGCGGTAAGTCTTCGCGCAGACTTGTTTGTTTCTGAAAACAAGTTATCTTTACCGTAGAATCTCGGTTGTTCGATCCGATCAACGTGGACAGGTAGAGATAGATAAAAAAAAGAAGAAAAAAAAACAAAAAGAAAAACGACATTATACATACGAATTAACGTAATATAGTTCTCGTCGTTGATTCCTTATTTCAATAATTTTTAGATTATACATAGAGGATATACCGCTCGCAGCCATCTCGCAAGAACTGGAACTGCATACCGAGGCTTGCACCAATAGACAACGCAAAGCTTTAAGCGTAATTAATTGATTTATTCACCTTTATTAATAATTATTATTATTCACCAATGCGATCGGAAGTCCGTAGATGTTTGGGTCGCTGACATAGAAGTCCGGTTGCAATGCGATATCGACAACGAAAGTAAAATGTGCGTTGTTTTCAAGCGTGTTCGTAGTAAGTACATATTAGAGTTGAAGAAAATATTTGTCTATACTCTGAATTTTTTCTTAAAGCGATACCGAAGTTAGCGAATCTTTTGAAAGTTTTGTCGAGTCCGCTTCGAGTTATGAATATTGCGTGTGGGATGAAGAAGACGCCGGAGAAGTGTTTCGTGAGACTACTAAAAATTGCTGCCTGTGTAAATTAGTAAGAATATCGATAATATCACTTCGAGATTTCAACATTCTAATTTTTCAACTATACGGGCGTGTATTGTTGCAGATGCCGGAAGAACTGTTTTCCCACTATGATATGATAAATTTAAAACAGTTCGAACCCCTATTGTGGGAACATATAATCAGCGTAGCGATAATCAGGCCGACAAGGTTCATGACATTCCAGCGATTTCTTTTCGCCGGTTAAAAAAATGTGTATACGCTTTGAGATAACTTTTGCCTGAATGAAAATTAAAGTCACTTTTGCACAGTTGTTTCAACAGAGGCCGAGCAATACTTTTCATTCGATAAATTATATTTGAATTAGTTAATAAATATTAAAATCTGTAGAGTAAAGAATTCGTGTAATTAAAGTAAGAACATTTTCCAGCCAGTAAAAAACATTTGTTTCAATAAACGTGCGAAGACTACAATCTACAAAGCGTGTACACATTCGATTATTTCCGAGATCCGTAATATTTGCTTAAGCACATTAAGCATAAGTAACGACAAGTTCGACAGGTCTCTGTACATCGGTATTGGCGAAACGTATGTATTGTTAGCAAGAAATTTCTCCGATAAATCTGTCAAGTTCTCGTGGGGTGAAGCGAACGGTGCTGATGCGGAAAAGTTGAAAGTTTGCGTATGTCCGCAAAATGGCGTCGTGGCCGCTAGGAATACGAAAAAAATGAAAATAACTGTACTGCCAGTGAAGGAGGTGTAATATTTCTCTTTTAAACATTTTCATAATTATCAGTACAGCGACTAACACGGTGTATGAAATGGCAATAAATCAGAAATTGGAATTTCCAGGGAGTCATACAATTTCTACACATACCGTGTTTCATCGACGACACGCGAAAAATCATAATGTTGACGATCGAGTGTTCCATCGAGCCATTGCACGTGGCGTTTTATTTCCCCCAAAATGATCGCGAAGTTTTTCAATGGAAAACAAGTTTCGCTCGAGTCGAATGGCGCGTTGATAGCTGGAGAATGGCTTTCGATATGGCGGAGGAGTCCAAGGAAGGAATGGTATGTCTCGCTGAAATACAACAGAAAATAAGGACTGTACTGTTTAAAGCGAATCGTTAACGAGCGATTTTGCAGAAACTCTTAGACAAGTACAAAATGCGGGAAGAGAAGGAATTAATGAACATGAATCTGGATCAAGGAGATGTTCTTAAAGATGCTTCTGTGGGTACTTCGGCGTCCAACGTGGGTGCGGTAAATTCGGGGGTGGAATTTTCTCTGAGCACGCGTACTTCAGAAATCATTAAAGTGAACGATTTTAGAATGAAACGTCGATAATACTTTCAAACGAAACCTATGAGAATCTAATAGTCATTTATGCTTTGTAAAAACATATGGTAAAATTCTTCGATATATTTTTAGCAATTTGAAGGAAACTACGCAGAGGAAAATGAGTCCAGTGGACACATGGTGCCATTTTCTGAAACAACCTCGCCATCGCAAACAGAACCGGTAGTAATCAAATTTTTGAATGTGTCGCTAAGAAAAGGTATATTAACTGTATGTAAAATATTCAAATACTCGGATAGATTTGAGATGAAAATATTTTTTAGTGGAAAAGAAGACGTTCATAATAAAAAATCAAACTGCAATTCCAACAAATTTTTGGATCTCCGTGAAGAATTTCTATCCCGTTCAGTGTAGTTGCGAGACGCGGATAATAGAAGATCGTATAAAGTTTATGTTTAAACAAGCTTTTGGGAAAAATAAGAACATAATCGGTAAATCAATTGTTAATTTATAAATTTGATTGAGAAATATAATCCATCCGGTCATTTCGTAAGTAACGCGAATTTTCCTTCATATTTTGAAAAAGAAAATACAAAAATATAATCCCTCGTCGACAGGTTATCGACGTTCTATATCATTCTACATCATAGATTGTATAAAATTAAAAAAATTGTGATTATATATTTGTATTTCAGCTTTCAAAAATATAATACATACGAAAGGAAATATACGTATTGCTTAAGAGTTTAGGAGATCGTTAACACATCTTGAAGAATGACATCGGTTATTTTGCTTCATCTTTAGAGGAATCGTTATACCGAGTGAAGCAACCAGATTCGGGTATTATAATTCATGTAGATCCCTTAAGATTCGATCTTGACCCGTACGCAGCAGTGCCCGTAGATATATACGTCTTCGCTGACACATGGGGTATTTACGTCGACGAATTAGAAATTAGTATTACCGGTTTGCCTCGATATACATTAGAGATTTGCGTTCAAGTTGTTGGATTACCGATATCATTGTCAATCGCACAGAACAGTTCAACCACGGTACCTGTTCTCAAGTAAGAAAAGCAATTATCTCATCGAAATATGACGACAGTAGTTCGAGGCTCTTCATTTGAATTTGTTTCAACCAATGTTTCTGTCCTGAGCTTTTACATTTATTTACGTTCCCGAGATTCTACAGTTTCTATTAAATATTGTTGTTTACAGTTACGGATTAGAACCCATGGGGAACCGGCTACCGTCCAGAAAAGTGTTGGTCAAAAATACAAGTGTTGTACCTATAGCGATCGATTGGCACGTGTTTTTGATTAAACCCGTTATGACTGAAAAAATCCCACCTATCAATATTGTTTATGACATTTGCACTCCATTCACGAACGAATTATCCAAGGAATTGAAAGATTGTAGATTTCGAACAAAGACTGACAAACCTATTGAAAACCACGTAACCGATGAAGGAAAATCGAAAATTTCGAACGCACATGATCCTATTTCAAGCGGTGACAGTGTTACGGATTTGTTAAGTACATCTTCAGATATCTCCAATCGTAGGAGGAGGAAAGCCTCTGATCAACGTTGCGTGTGAGTATTGCAAACAAGTTCTGTATTATACGATAATGTCTTTATTTTACGTTATAGAATTCTATTGCACAATACCAAACATGATCCACAATTTTATTTAGGAAAACTGAAGCTACTTCAACTTGGCCATTGCACAATGAGGATTCAGAAAAGGCTGAACGATCGACCATGAGCACGATCCAAAGAATTCTGACGTATCTCAGGTGTAGGCAGGTATATAGAAAGGATGACACGAGTTTGTACATAGATACAGAACAAAATGATACGGAAAAGAAAGAAGATGTTGAATGTAGGATTTCTGTGCTTCCTTATTACGGTGAAGCGAAAAATATCTACTGCACCGTAAGACCATTAAAAATTTCTGTATCAATGTATTTCAACATAAAATATTTACCGTGTAATATTTCTCTAGGTTGCACCTAAGGAAATGTTTACAATTCCAAATCACAGCGATGCGATTAACATAAGTATACATCCAGACAAATGTGTATCCGATGGAAATTTTGAAGGAGAATTTGTCTGCAAGGTTTTGGGTTTGCTGCGAATAGCACCAAGTGATAAGTTTGTATACATTTGTAACTTTTTATATAACTTAAATATTCAACATTTTATTAATTTCCAGGTATCTAGATAATCGGTATTGTAGATTGGATGGATTATACTTGTCTCCCATAGAATTTGACGTTGCCGTAACTGTTGTTCGACCACTGTTGCTTTATGATATTCCTAAGGCTGATAAAACATTTATATGTTGCGTTAACGATGTGATGCGCACAAAATTGAAAAAGTTGGAGTACGAACAAGATTCTGAAATTTTAATATATGAAAATATATATTTAATACGCGTAAAAACATTCTGATCATGCGTTAATGTTATCCTATCCAACTTCAGATTAAGCAAATCATTCTTCTTCTATAATAACAAGGGTACTGCCATGAACGTTATTTTGGAAACTTATTACCCGTTTCATGTTAAATCTACCTCCATATTCACCGAGTGCAATCCGTACATACCGATGGTAGGTGTTTCTATTAATGGACATGGATGTGCAGAGGTAAGAAAAAAAAAGTGTCTGTTTATAACAAAATATACGCATAGACGATTTAAATAATGCCTGTCTTTGTAGGTAGAAATTATATGTAAAGTGGACAATGAATTAATTCATACTATATTGCACACAAGCAAAGCGCAAGAGCTTCGTAGTTCGGTAATAACGTTAAGAGAGCCATTGTTCATTCTATACCCGGACAACAGCAGTCAGGTATGAAACTTGAATCTTTCTTTTATGTTTTTCCGTCAAAATTAGCCAGAATAATAGGCAGGATTTATAGTGCGCAACTTAGATTAAAATATGCATATGTATAACTGTTTTTCTATTTTTTTCAATTAGGTTCAAGATTTTCATTTGTTTCTCATGGTTTTTCATTACTAATTCCATTCATTATTTTCAATTGCAGGAAGTGGAATTAAATTTACAAATATGGATACCTTCGTTAAAATTGTCAACGTACGCATTAGATTTCAGTACTGTCTACGTGAACGAAACCAAAAAATTACAATTGGTTCTAGAAAATTTATCAAGTATAGTTACAGTTAACAAATTACTATATTAACTGTTTTCTATTATAAGACATTAATTAATTTAAATTTGATATAGTGTCTGTTTACCAATTTAAAGTAAATGGTAAATATAATAATAAAGACTTTGCAGTTGATCAAAATGAAGGAAAATTGTTGAGCAAGCATGTTGGTAGCTGTTACTGTACGCTTACAATTTCCTTCCGACCAAAGTAAATTAATAGAAAGTGTTGTTGTTATTATTTAGACGAAATTGATATTGTTCTCAATGCATAATTCCATTACATTTTCAAAATCAGGAAACCTGGACAGTCTGTTGAAACATTAGAGATAATAACGGACGCTCCGTACAATGTGGACGAATGTGAACTTTTAGGAGAAGGAACATTAGATGAAAAGTTTCATAACCCAGGTGTTTAAATAAAAGGTTATTATATATGTATAGCTATACGTTAAATCATATTTTTACTATTAAAAATGAAATTTACGCATAGCTTTATGTAAAAGAATAAAATAAAAGTTTCAATAAAATGAACCTTTAATAAAACTTTTACCAAATTTAATGATCATTTTACTAATCATCTCTGTTAAGGATAAATACATATTATCTGATGGAACATAAAATGGTAAATAATAGAAATTTCGAAATTCTAAAATTCATAGCTATCAACGCTGCGATTACAAAGACATATTATTTAGTTGTTCACATTGCCACGTTACCGGCATTTTGCTGTCTCGTTGATTAACTTCTACTATGTCAACAGTGTAATCGACGCTATATGCTTCGACTATTTAGATAGCCATATAAATACATGTAAATAAATAGTGTTTAGACCGAATTTGAAATTGTACAAAATGACAGAAAACTTTACAAAGGTCACGCTAATGCATTTTCTGGTCATTGACCAAGTTTTCCATTGTCCTGTAACGTTATTATCGGAATAAAAAGAAAAACACATTTTCGCTTTCATGAGCGTGGGCCATTCTAAGAATTGCTAATACGAATGTACACGGCCAACGCGACACGGTAGCACGGTCAGCACGGCTCGGCGGCTCTCGGCTCTCGGCTCGCTTACTCACCCACACACTCATGGAATTTTTGATGACTTACACGAGTCGCACCTCGGTATCGCCACCTGGTGAACCAAACGGAAATCATTGTAAATTCTCAGTGTCACGTGACCGGTGTAACCAATCGGAGAATTTCGAGGGCCCTATACGTGGCATAAGGCATGAATCCTTTCCAAGTCCGCCATTTTGACATACGGTACTTTTCGAGAGTGTTGGTTTTATGTTTTATCGTTTCTCGTGAAAATAATCTTTTTTACTGAAACGTAAGTAACGCAAGTGGCTTCTACGGGCGGCCTGACATTACGAGAAGCTCTCGGTAATCAGACGACATTTCTAAATAATGGAAGTTTGAGCGGGGAACCTTTGACGATTCGCTGGGGAGTAGGTCGAAGGTGACAGACAACCGGGTGTACGCAGTGGCTTCGCAAACCGCACAATATCTTCCGCCTTGCTTGCAATACCTCGGTATTGGCGTTTTAGCTAGCCGATCACGTTTTAAAAGTGCATAGACCACCGACGAAAAACTCTAGAGTGATCCCTGACGGTATGCTAGTCCGATAATCATAGCGATGTATTAAAATGAGAATCAATAGCGGGCAGCGTGAGCATCTCGTGCGTGCCTCTACACATATCCCCCTTTTTTTTTTCTTTCCTTCTCTTTCGTTCGTCAATTTGAAAACTACATTCCACGTTGTTCGCGAGATTGTTCTCTTTTTTCGATTTTTTTATCGCGCGCTCTTCGTAAATGTGCAGGTTAGCTTTTTAGTCTTTGTGTCAGCGGCGTATCGGTACATTACGCATGTGTCTGCTCCGTCCGTTCTGTCGAAAAAATTTCAGTGTTTCGTGTACGTGAATTTTGTCTTTCCCTCAAGTTCGTAATTCGCACGGTTTCTCGTCTGTTGTCCTTTTTGTTTTCGTTTTTTTTTTACTTTCTCCGTTTGCCCTGTTGAAAATGTCTCATCCCTTTCAGCGACAGAGTTTAAAGGCCTTAAAGTATTGTTGCACGTCGATTGGTCGTACGTCGTAGACTCGCATATGTCGGGCGTACATAGTTAATTTCTTTCTATACTAATTTTAAATATCGTGTTCGAACAAATGCTATATAAATAGTTATAACTTTTCCGACGATATATTCTTCTTGTTATCTTTGTTCCCCTGTAGATGACGATGCTCTTGCCCCTATGCTAGCTTATCGGTATCTTGAACTTTTTCAAAATATTTATGCTGATTTTTGGTTAGATTGGCAAAAGGTTTGACGTTGCTTATCGTTGTTTAAAAAAGTCTGTCTTTCTAACATAATTTATAGAATAGAACAACAAACCGATCGTGCATCGCACAAGGTGCATTGGAAGTACAATGTGTTTTAACAGTATTTTTAAGCGCTATAGGTTTTCAACAAATTAATTACTAATACAGTTTTTGTGCGCCGTTTCTTGTTACAGGTATTTACATAACCAGCACCAATCATGGGGAATATGTTCACAACGTTATTCAAAGGCCTCTTTGGCAAAAAAGAAATGAGGATTTTGATGGTGGGTCTTGATGCTGCGGGTAAAACCACAATTCTGTACAAATTAAAATTAGGGGAAATTGTTACTACGATTCCCACTATAGGTAACTTTACTGTCGATATTTTTTCAACCTCGTCGATTACACGTTCAATTTAATCCTGAAATATATCCTTGGCTGTGTCGGATACGAATATCGGAGTAACCGGTAGTATTAATCGATTCTGCTATAGACAGATTTTAGGATTAAATTTTGTAAACTTTTTCCTAGTAAATGGAAACGACGCAACACAGATTACTCATACAGCATTATGAATTTTAGGTTTCAATGTAGAAACAGTTGAGTACAAGAATATAAGTTTTACTGTATGGGACGTGGGTGGCCAAGACAAAATCAGACCTCTCTGGCGACATTACTTCCAGAACACGCAAGTACGTATTACGCGTTTATTCGCTCGATTACGTTTCACTTTGATCACGTTATATTTGAACTGCAATTAAATTCACGTAGCCCCTTGTTTTCTGTTTCGTTGCAAATTCCTATAGTCAAAAATATATGTTTATTTCATAGTTGACTTGAGATGAATTATAATGGACCTTTTTTTCATGGATTGAACCTACTTGCAGGGACTGATATTTGTCGTTGACAGTAATGATAGGGAACGTATCGGTGAAGCGCGCGAAGAATTGATGAGAATGTTAGCAGAAGATGAACTTAGAGATGCGGTACTCCTTATATTTGCTAACAAACAAGTATGTATAGACTTTACAGTATTAATACACGCAGTTGTGCACATACATCGTTCTAATATAGCCATGCGTAAAGCATTAAAAGATCTAAGGCATGTTAATGTTTATCGTGTAAACAACGTATGCTATATTTGTAAAATGGATGTGCGCCAAGAAAATCATAATGACAAAGTCATTATACAAAAAGACGTCAATCGATGAATAATATTTCAGGATCTCCCAAATGCAATGAATGCGGCTGAGATCACTGACAAGTTGGGCCTGCATTCTCTGCGTAATCGTAACTGGTACATTCAAGCAACGTGTGCCACAAGTGGAGATGGACTTTACGAGGGTCTCGATTGGCTCTCTAATCAGCTCAAAAATGCCAATCGCTAATTGGACCGTTATTCTGTCAACATTCAGTTGCTATATTAACATCATAAAAAAAAAACAGCTGCACACCTGTCCCCCCCATGAATGAGTAATAATATAAAAAAAAAAAGAGGTAATACTAAGTGCAAACTGCAAGATCATCTTGGATCTTGAGCGGAGGGTGAAAAGATTATCGAAAGTTGTCATTGTGCCAGGAAGTTTTTGCCGGGGGGAGGGGAGTGGGGAAATCCGGCCGGAAGCACACATTCGAACGGCCACACAGGACTATTGCCTTGTGCAACTTATTATTATAATTATTATTACATTAGCATTATAGTTACACTTTTTACACAGAGATACCACGAGAAACGTGGAAAACTTGGAAGTAATTGTATTAAAGTACCTAACTCTGAAACATACAATACACAATTTGATTAATTAATAATTTGAATATCTTTGAAGAAAATTTTACGAACAACAACCAAAAAAAAAAAAAAATATACCATACGTGAAGTACCCACGGTGTTGTCAGTTTGAATGCGTTGGACATACCGATTATCATAATGTAGCTGCATATTGTACATTACATTATATAAATACGATGATAAAAATGTGATCAATAGAATGAGAGAATGTTGCTCTGTCCACTACATTACAAAATGTCGCATCGGCCCATCAGTTGACACAAAAAAAAAAAGATACGATGCAGTGAGTGGTAACTGACGGTGCAATGACTAGTTACAGTTTCTAGTTACAGAAGTTTGTTTCTATTTTTTTAAGTTTTCAGTGGTATACGTCGATATGAAAAAGAAAAAAAAAACAAAACGATGAAATGCAAAGTAAAACTATACAAATGGTTGTCTTACTGCTTGACTATCGGCAGGTGCAGTGATTACACCCTCCTTCGCCTGCTCGCGATACAGACTAACAGTTAGCCAACCATGCATATCTCAGTGTAAAAGAGATATCATTTATTTATTGCACCTTGATAAGGTAAAACAAGAATTAGAATATTGTCAACATTCCGAAATTATGCATCGATCGTGGCGGGAAATACAGACGAATCATTTAAGAAGAGTAAAAAAGAATTTAAAAAAGGTAAAAGAAAAGAGAGACGCTAAAAAACGTGTGAAACATAAAAAAAAAAAAATACGAAAGAACTAGGAAAGAACCTCTCGCAGCAACGAGAGGATAGGCCTCGCAATTTCTAAGCCAGCAATTCATACTGGCACGGCGATCCGCCAGATGAAGCCATTTTTGCAAGCCCTTTCAATCTCCTGTTTTCCTGTCCTTAAAAAAAAAAAAAAAAATACAATTGTTTTTACAAAGTAATCTTCCCCTAAATTTGATCAAATCGCCTTTCCGTCATAATGCGAAGATTCGTATAATTATATATGAATGTTTAAACAATTTGTGAAATATACTGTAATTGTGCTTTATGTAGTCTATGTGTTATTTGCCGTTGAAAATAGTTTTGTTTTTGTTCTGGCTGATTACATATACATAGAATATAGAGATCTCCCTTCGGGGTGCATGCATATTGTGCAGGGAATGACCAGGATAAAGGTATTACTGCGCTAATGCGAGAATCATAAATATCATAGACAATATGTATATATGTATATGTGTACACGTTAAACAAAATAAAAACATATACATGTATACGTATAAAAAAATGTATATACGCATACATCCATAATACACATATTATTGAAAAATCATGGGAAAAGAGATGAGAGAGAGAGAGAGAGAGAGAGAGGGACGAACACACCTCTCATCCTCGTGGCTTCGAGCTCAGCCTGCACGCATCCCCCCTGTCGTTCAGACTATGATACTTCAGTTTTACAAGCACGATTACATTTCTCCTTTTATTTCTTAATTAACTAAAGACTGCGCACCGCCCATACCGCATGTTTCATTTAGCTACTTAAGTTCTCCCTTTCTTCTTTTTTTATCGATTAATTATAGGATAGATAAACGGATAAATTATGAATTATAGGTTTCTTAATCTTCCAAAAGAACCAGAACAGAAGAGAAATGAAAAATTTGTGTAAGATCGTACGATTAGTGGTAAAAAAGAATTGTGTGACAGATTTTTCTTTCCATTTTTAAGTAACGCGTGTATGTTTAACGATTAGCGATAATTGTGGACTTCGACGAGGATATTATTTCTCCGACTCTGTCAGAACAAAAATAAAGAACGTAATATTTAAGGTGTACGATAACATTTTATTACCGATATGCGGGTTATCGACCCGACGAGTCGGAGACTCCTTCATTCTGAATTAGACGGTAGTTCGTTGAAATAGTTACGCGTTGAAATCCGCGGACTGTTGCAACGCGAACTGCGTATGTAAATACACTCTACGTACTCTCCGTGTTCTATCGTTTCATTACACGTATGCATAGGATGTTACAAATTTCACTCTTCCATGGCGTTCAACGCTGTAACATATTTTATGAATATTTCTATACCTATCGAAAGCTTCAGAAGAGAGAATTGAACGTTTTCTTTATTTTAAGGGTACCGTTTTGAGTATAACTTTAAAATAAATATTATTGTTCGCGTCAGACCGATCTATGACATAAGAATACAATTTTACGATCTAGGGTATAGCGGGGTGGAAATAATGCTTTTGATTAAAATTAGTTAAAATCGTATCGATGACTGTTTGAAAGCAAGCGGTACCGATGTTCGAATACTTTGTTTTCTTTTTGCATTAGAATGGAAATTGCTCCTAGCAGTCAGCCTTCCGGTCCTTAGTTATGTTATCTTACGCTGTTAGATTATGGCCGATTTTGGAATTTTCGTATTGTTACATCGCATTATCGCCGCGACAACGATAAATGGGTTAAATGCTTATAAATTGCATTCATGGCATCGCTCCTATGTGCATGACCTCGGTGTCGTGACATTTTCCCGCGTGTAACCTTCGCTGCTGTACGAGCAAGTACTCGATACAGTGCATTGTCAGTCCGCTTCGACTGTAAATTATACGTGCGCCAGTGAATCCGGTTTCATTAAGAACGCTTGCTACGTAAATAAATTGGGCAAATATAATAAAAATCTTTCACGCCGAACGACGGAAGAGTCGCCGTAAAAATCCGCGATAAGCTAATCTATAATTCGCCCGATCGATTAATCGTATCCGCGGTACGTGTTAATAGATTATACATAATACATATTATTTCTATACGATCCGCGATACAAGCCGATTTCTACCGAAAACGTACATGACTCCATGACTCGTGAGATTTTACGAAATTTTCGGTTGTGCAAATGTTTCGGAATCGCTGACGGTTCAAGAGGGGATAGAAGATAAATTTGATTTTGGGAACTGTAATATCGATGCGGCAGACGACTTTCCGTCTTTTTTTTTTTTTCTATCTTGAGGAGATACAATTGCAAAAAAAAGATGGCGCTATCGAGCAGATGCGGGCCACTCCGTGATTCGTATCTATTCAACGTATGCATGTACTTTCTATCTATGTATCACGTTTGTACAGTTGCCGCGCGTTCGTACGCCGTTCGCGATGCGGATACGTATGGCTTGTGAAACGGCGCAAACCCGGTGCCCCTCTGTATTTTTAGAATTATTAACAACCTGCGAGAGAGAGTAACGATCACGTATTGAATGTCAGACGAAGCTGTTTGTGATAGATATGCCTCGCAGACGGCGCCAGGCATCTCCTCGCCGGCAATAACGAACCGTTCGGTACTCGTCATCGCGGCCTTTCGGAATTGCGCGCGCCGCGCCGCGTCGCGACGTCTTTTAACAACCTCCGCGTAAAGTCGTTGGTCGCCGAATAACAAATAGCAGACTCAAAGTGTTCCGTTGCTTCCGAACGCCGCGCCGAGCCGTAGTCGCAACATCCTTCGCGAAATGGTAATTGTCCGCACAGTAATGCGCTCTAACAGGCCTTTCGATCGGAGACGGTTACCGAACAAGTCCGTAGGACAAGGGGATGCGCATATCGAAATAGTAGAGATTTTCGGTTGTTGTCTCTCCTGACCTAATCAAGGTATTTATTAAAGTTCCGACTATATGCTATAACGTTCATACGTACATGTATACATATTTCTTAAATTGATTTTATGTTTGAGTTAGTTTTGGCTCGGTTAGATTTAGTGTAGAAAATATTAAAACCAACGACATGGCTATACATGTATATTCAATGCCCCGGAGCAAGTAGAATCGGTGGCGGAGATATTCTAACCTCTTTCTATATGTATTGTATATGTATAAATACATATATATTCGTGAGACTTCGTTCTTCCATCCCGGTTGCATACAATACCGATCTACGGCTATGCTTTCAACGTCCCCGTATCCCGATCAGCGTTATAAGCGTTCGAATGGTAAACGAGATTCGACTTGTTTCATCGTCGTAGATCGTGCCACGCACGGGCAACCGCGAGTCTATGTTCGTACGCATAATGGTGCGAGAGGTTGGCGCCAACATTCCCATCTGTCGGACCGCGTACGCGCCGCGAAATGTTCGAGCGGAACGCACACGCGGCACAGTGATAACGGGACGAGTGTGTCGCGTGCGTGCCGTGTTGGTGCGCGCGTGTATCTGTAGGTGGGTGGGTGGCAGGTGACGGTGGTCTGTGCGTGCTACATATGGAATATAAGGTGAATTAATCGCGCGCGATGTAGGTAAATCCGGACGCGTACAGGAATGTCGCATAATTTAGCAATTATGCGACGGCTGATTGCCACTCATGCAAATCCGTTTAAATGGAAGTCGTCGCCTGTTGGACGGCTAGAGAAATATATGTTTTCGCGTGCGCCGACATTTGAATTACCGCTTGACATTTTCCGCTTTTTCTCGTCCCGTCGCCCCTCCCCGCAGCACCGCATCGCACCGCACCGCACCGCACCGCACCGCGGATTGGATCAGATCGGAGCATCAAAGATTTTTCTTTTTTTATACAATTCCGACCGGCCCGAGGTATCGATGACTGTTTGGAATAACGGACGGTCTATATTTATCCCTCCACTACGGTTCCGCGAATATACGTATAGCTTGCTGCTGATAGACGGCGGAAAGCGGAAGCGGGTTTACGAGTTCGATAGCATTTTCGCAAGTGATACCTGCCCCTCTCGGTTACCTCGCCCTTTTCCCCGGCAGCTCCCCGTGATTTACCGATCGGACCAGCCGCAGGCAACGCGCGCTTCATTTATTTTACAGCTTCCATAAATCACGTCCGCCGCACGAATTTAGCGATATTGCCTGTCGGCTTCGGACGCGTGCTGTTCAAAAATGAAATAAATTGAATTTCCAGCGAACGAACGGGTTCCGTCGTTCTGCCCGAGGAACGTTCAACGATCGGCCGATCCGGCTGCCGGTGGTGTCGAGAAACAACACGATAAAGTTACCAATCGAGACACCTAATACACTGCCGAACATAAGGTCTACCGACCGCTTTAGAACGCGTATTCGCGCGAACGTTAAACTGTAAAAATGTAAATTTTCTCGGGTTTCGGATCATTAGGAGTTGTGGTACGCTTCTGGATCTGGAGTTGGTATGCGGTTCACTTTGGTTTTCTATGCGGATGGAATCAAATTCAAATTCAAATTCACATTCAAATTTAAATTTTGATTATCACGCTAAAGTAAATCAACGATTTCGCATTTCTTAGTTTATAGGTATACGCGTACTAGCTACTTTACGCGTTTACGAGCCTGACTCGATATTACGGTGCAAGGGGTTATTAAGGTGCGAACGCTGCAACCCGTCCCCAAAACTCTCGCTCTCGGCATTCCAGGATCAACTCCCCTGAAATTTCTTCGTGGCGCGGCGCCGCGGTGCAACAACAATCCGGCCTCGGACTTGGAATAATATTTTCCCAATGTCCGAGGGAAATTGATAACCTCGCCACGTCGAAGGGAAAACACAGACGGCCGTGTAAACTCAAACAGTTTATCGTGCCATGCACAGGAGGCTCGGAGTTCGTGCGCGTCGACCGGGAATTTTTCTGCGTACATTTTTGGCCGTTGCGATCGATCGAGGACAAAATGGTCGAGCCGGTCCGAACCGCCCCCTGCGCACCGCGAACGCTGTAAAAGGGAAAAAAATACGAAAGTCGAAAGACGAACGGAAAAGATACGCGACGTTATGGTCGCGCGCGAGATGTATTTGGCTCGTTGAACCATTCGCGTGAACGGCGCCGTTGGACGCAGGCTAAATATGTATGTACAAGGCTCCGCCGATAACAACGATCGCACCGACCGGTGCGGGGCGGCACGGCGCGTCGCGCGTCGCGGCGGACACATTTTTATATCCGATGTGGATGCGGAAGTCGAAATTTTCAAGATCCTTCGCGAACTATGTATGGAAAAAAATAAGCGAATTTTTCCCGTTGATCGGTTGCGACGAGAGTTACCCGGAGCCATCGATCTCGCTTGTGCTCGATCTACGCCGGATCCGAGGATCGCGCGCGATCGCGTAGTATCCGGAGAGTTTTCATCGGGCCTGCGCAAGTGCCGGCGACGTTCTTAATGTTCACACCGCCGGATAACGTTCCGAGGTGTAAGTCACTCGATGCATACCCATGGAATTTACATAAACACGTGCACACCGGCTAAAACGCATTCACCATAAAGCACCGAGAGGGTTCGACGGCGCGGCGGCGCGGCGCGGGGCGGCGTCGCGATGTAACGACCGCGCCGTGTGGGACGAATAATGCTTCGGCGCTATGTACAGTCGAACGCGATAATGTCGGTTTTAGACACGGTTTCGCGGACGCTTGTAACTTACGACCGTTTCGTTATTGGATATTTTTATCGGGAATGGTCGCAATAAATGTTCTATTTATAAACCGATAGGAGAACTTTGTTGTGCACGACTTTAAGAGGTTGCACTACCAAGACGGCCCCGAAAAATCGGCGCCACCGCGCCGCGCCATCTTTGTTTCACGCTGTACGCTCGAACGTTTGAACAATCAACGACTAACTGCTTCCTGTAGAAAATTTCACTTCGCGACGCCGCGCCGCGCCGCGCCGACGAGTAGATAGGTACTCGCCAACGAAAACGATAATTCTTCGAGATAGCATAATTTTTTGACTATTGTCGATGTTCGAAAAAAGTGCGTCTAGAAGGTCGCGAAACACGTTCCAGGGTTACCGTACAGACGGGATAATCTCATTGGAGCATCGGCGAATATTCGAATGCATGTATGCGACAGGCGTGGACTAATAGATCCGCGCGGACGTATATTTGCGGATGCAGAAGGGAGAATGTTTCTGCTCCGGACACGTAGGCCCGGATCAATGCACAGGGTGTGTACTTGGACCGATTATGCGCATATATTAAGGACAGATTATTTACATACGTGTATTTCATATTTATGCACTGATCCATGCCGACGAAGCTGTTAGACGCGTGGGCTTGATTCTATTCTTGAAACCGCACTTTTTTCGACTCGCCGCGCTGAGAGAATGGAGCAACTTGTTTGGTCTTTTCATGTCGCGGAACTACATATAACAAAAGTAGGCAGCACACGGCTATGAAATAAGGCCTGCACGCGCGATTACCTATAATTTACAGCGGGCGTAACGCGTCAGGAAAATTCATCGTCGCAGTAAACGAGCTACTCGTAGACCTTCGAGAAACACAAACGCTCGTATACCGACCGAGGAACTTCCGGTAGGATGAAGTCAGCAAATATAGAAACTTTAATGAAACGAATCCAGATAAATCCAAATTTAGTAAAAGTGTGGTTCTTAGAATGGTCAAAACTAATAATTATAGACGGATTAAAAGAATTTATATATTGTATTTTGAATTTATTTTTCCAGTTAAAATTACTTTCTGCCGGCTCTATACCGCGCGCGTTTCAACGACCAGATTAGATTCTATTCTGTACATTTTATTTTCAAACAGTTCTCGTGAAAGTGTGAAATCTGTCATTCGCCGCGTATCAGTTTCAACTCCATGTCATACTCGTTTATGTGTTATACTCATTTAGACACCTCGCCATGTACATGCATACATACATACATACATACATACATACCAATGTGCCTAGGACAAAGAATTTTCAGCCAATTATATACTTCCGACGGTATAGAAACGCGCGTACGAAGGCATGATTAATTAAATGTTGGAGTGGAACGCCGCGCCGGTGAAAGCAGGAGATCATAACATGCTGACGTCCGTGAGGGTCGGTGGGGTCTTTTTGGACGACGATAATGTTTCAGGACAGGGTTAGCGCGAGTAATACTACTACAGATCTCGAGACGGTATCAAGAGCTCTTTGGAGGTCCCTCGTAGTCGTTAGTGCTCGAATACAATGCTCTCGACCAACAACAGACTGCGCATTTTATCGTGCATAATAACTTCAAAGTGCCTTTATTAATGGCCAATGAGATTTTCGCATTAATCTTAATGAAATGGACACCTATATTAACGATAAAAGTAAACTGCTCCGTGTCGTTCTTGAATTTGTTTTGCATTTTTGTCGGCATAGTCGACATTTCGGCCATCCTGTCCCTTCCCCCGTTATCGCGTTTGAAACGCGATTATAGGGTATTATTAATGTCCCCTCGAACGACTCCGTTCTAATTTGCTCCAGTCGCGCTCGATTTCTGCCGTTTATCGGCTTGCCGCGCCGCGCCAGCTCCTTCGATAAACAGAGACGCTTGACGCGGGGCTGGAAAAACGCGAAACGAGAGTCAGAGGAATAGACTTAAGATTCTGTGGTCGGTACGTGCGAGAAGCGATAACGTTGAAAGACCGTTCGCGTGGCTCAGAATAGAAATCGATAGTAAAATTAACTGTAGCATATTCCTGCTGATTATGACATCACCGAACAATCTTGTATGTCGAGGATACCTACTCTGGAATAAAAGCAAGGTCACGTCGGATACGGAAACTACGACGAAAAATAAATGGGGAACAATTTCCGAGCGCCAGAAAAAGAAGGCTCGAGAGGAATACGTGCGTAGTTCGGCAAAAGCAAAATGTTGACCATGGACAGTTTTATCTCTCTTCCGCGGATGATTTAAGCGTAACGGAATACAGTTTCCGTGGGCAGGGGTGCAAATAGAGCGAGAAGTGTGGTACGGTGGTTGTCATAAATATCGCGTCTGCTTTCTAAAACCCGTCTCCCCTTGGACGAGAAAGATGACGACGATGAGATAGAGCATAGTTGTTAGAGAGAGAGAGAGAGAGAGAGAGAGAGAGAGAGAGAGAGAGAGAGAATTAACAAGTGGACACCGCGAGACCAGGACACGGAGAGGTTTCGCGCGAACGAGAAATTAAGATCTATTTCACGTCGAACGAGCGTCGTCCCTAGACCGGTCAGGGAGAAGACATGGGACAAAATAAGAAGGGTGGAGGAACGGAAAGATGAAATCGAGCCAATTGGTCGTTTAAGGTAACGACTAGAACTTAACGTTGGAGCTTGTTTCGCTCGTCGGCTTTAATATTTCCTATGCAAAACTAGGTTCGAGCATGCTCGCGCTATTTGAAGAATTCTTATTGTGGATCTAAAATCGCCTGAAACGGACCCGATAGGGGGAACAAAGAGGGGCGAAGGGTGAGCCTCGCGAAAGGGACGAGGACAGAGATGGCTAAAAATCGAAAGAAGAGAGTAAAAGGCAGACGGCCCGTCGCGTCGCCGCGACCCGGTGGGGAGGGCGAGGAAACGACAGACCGAAGGGTAAGGTGGGCAGAAACGAGAGAACCGAACGAGGCGGTAGAATTGAAAACCGCGTGGGACGGAGCGAGACGAAACGAGGCCTGGGAAAGGGCGAAGAAAAAGAAGGGGGGAACTTGTACGCGTTGAATACGTGGGACGGTTAATACTTCCTTGGCGCGTGTAATGTGCCCGTCTGGCGGCGCCGGCGCCTGCACGCCTTCTCTCTTCCTTTGCCCCTCTCTCGCGTTTCTCTCGCCTCTCGCTGCTCCGCGTATTTATAGTGTATTATTATTGTAGTATGTTTACGCAGCGTGACACAGATTCGATGCGACCAGATTTGCAAAACCGATGCGGGCTCTGTTCTGCTATCTCGCTCCGATGACGGACACCGATCCGCACGGCTCGCCGGTAACGAATCGCGAGGTTCGTGGATATCGTGGTCGATGGATAACGTACATTTTCGAACGAGGAGTAAATAATCGGAGATCGAATGGAACTCTGTCTCGTAGTCGTACCGGGTCAGGGGAAATGTAACGCTAACTCGGAGACTACTGTATTTCGTTTTATCGCGAGTTGCGGTCAAGCAACGGAAGAGAAGCGGTAGGAACGCTCGGGTTCGATTAAACGTGTCTCCCTTGTAAAGCAAAACCAACAATTTTACCCGCGTCGATTTCGTTTCGTGCGCTCTGTCGCGAAGCTTATCGCGAACTCGCGATGGAGAACAACAAACGACCGGAATACGGACTCCATAGACCGTTTACGGGTGTGTAATGCTCTACCGTGTCACTACGATCGGCCGTTCCGGGCAAACGAGACGCGCAACGATTATTATTGCTCTTCGTCGATCTATTTGCGACCACGCGAGCCGTTAATCGAACCGGATCGAGGACGGTGCCGCGCCGCATCGCGTACGCCACGTTTCACGGATTTCTGTGGACCAGTTTGGGAAACACCGGCTAAAGTCCAAAGGATAACGCGATCCTGGTCACAGTCTCGATCCTGGACAGCCATCGCGCACCGAGCAATGGCCTCGGTAGCACCGATGAGGCGTCGCGCATTCACCGTGAGCGACGTTTACCTGAATGAACCGGCGCGCGGCTACGTTTTCAAGAATCGGTTACCGGTGTCGGTATCCGCGCGAAGCTCGGGCAGGTGTCTTCGGAGGTAAGGCGCCGCGCCGTTCAGGTCGTAAGCCGATTTTCAAGGTCCGACGTTCCCGGTGCTAGACCGATGTTATACTCGGTGGCCATTATTTGCGCCCAGTGACGCGCTGTAAATTCGCGCGTGATACAACACTGATCTCTCTCTCTCTCTCTCTCTCTCTCTCTCTCTCTCTCTCTCCTAGGCCGAATGGAGGCTCGTTTAAATCGACGAGGACGACAGGGTGTCGGACACCTTGTACGATCGAACGTGCTTCCGCGGTCTACACCGGGATTATCCGTGCAGCCAGGTGAAATCAGCCAGCGATGGTGCTAACTTTATTCACCAGAGGTGGACGAGCTGGTCCCGTCTCGGTTTTTCGTAGAAACGACCATTGTCTTGGAGATTAATGGTGCCGCGTGAACCGTTCCCCGAATGATTTCGCTCCTTTGTCCCGATCGTGTTCTTCTCTTCCACCTTCCTTCTGTTCTTCGCGTCCGGATCCGACGGTGTGAAAAAGATAGGGTGGCCGGCCGCACCGCGCCGCGCCGGCCTCGTTTCCAGCCCATTCAACCAACTCGGAACCCCGTTCCCGGCGAAATTATGCGCCGAGGGTGGCTTCCATTCCGTTCCCTTCGTCTTTCTCCACCGTATCGCCGAGCCGCGCCGCGCCGCGCCGTCTCGGCCCTTTCAACGCGGCACGCGTGCCATCTCTCGAGGGATTTCTTAATTGGCGGATGAAATTAATCACCCGCCGCCACGCCGCTCCGCCCTACCCGACCGAGTCGTTGTTGCTCTTTTGTACGCGACCCGATACCGATTAAACGCTTTTCATACCAGATACGTCGAGGTAAAACCGAGGCTACGCTTCCGAAAGGATTCGGAGGCGGTCGATTCAGATGAAACTTATTATTTATTTATCTATAGTTTGTTTTAACGTATCGTTACAATTGGCTGTAACATAATTAACATATACATACTTTTTATAATAGGATATAATTAACATCGACATTGGCGCGAGTAACTATAACATGAAATCGCAACGAGTTATATAAATCGATGGATTTAAAGAAGCGGAGAGGACGTTGAGCTGTGCAGTTGAAAGCTTGGCGAATACGTGGCCATGCTCGGGACCAACCGCGCGTGGAAATCTTGATTGTCGGGTCTAGTTTAATCGCGTGCTTAAAATATGACTCTAGCGATTTATAGAACAAGATCGATACGTATATCCTTGGCCGAAGTCGAGGTGACCTTTAGTTTAAATTAACGCGGCTACTTCCGTCGTCGACAAGACGCGGACCGTAATCATCGACGAAGAAAAAATTCTGAGGAAGCACAGATGTTTCGAGAAAACGGTTGAACGATTAGTTTTCTTTCGAACACGTTGTCGGCAAGTGTTCCGCCGCGCCGACGAGTACATTAATTCATGCTCGTTTAAGTTTTTTCTTAACGGCAGTCGTCAAGCGACACCGCGGAGAAATTTATGGTTAAAGGCGTCTTGTGATACGCGTCGACGCGCGAATATTGCTAAACAGACTGTTTATTACTCTCCGCGGCAACGGCACAATCAATTTGCCGTATCTCCGTCGACCGATCTGCGATTCGCGGCACCGTTGCAGAAGCGTGTTGCCGTTGGCCCGAATTCAGATAAATATTTATGATCGGGAGAATAATTGTCCCCGTGATATTTTTTTCCACGAACAGAATTATTTTCGAGCTCGTCGAAACCTAAATGTAACCGAACTCCTCGGCCGACCGACCGGTTGCAGTCCATTGGAATATGTATACAATAACGTCGGAACGGTATCTGTCTTTAACGAAGTACTCGAAGAAAACGATTCACAGCGGAATTTTATCTGTGCCGAAATTAGAATCGATGAAAATTTATTTCTATCCTTGATACCATTGACACGTGGCTATTTAAAACATAGCTTTTTAATCATCTCGCAGAACTATATTCGCCACAGGACTTTGAGCAATTACTACGGCAGATCCAATTTGCAATGCGTTCCAAATATTATCTGCAACGCACGATCGGTTTATCGTCCAATATTTCTCGTTGAAATGGCGCTAGCCAACTTCGGAGTTCCTGTAAAACAGATGCAATGTAAACAAGGTTCGGATAGTTCCGCTGTACTATTTGTTCAGTAGTATAACCGTATCCTTGGTCCGACACTCGTTCCATTTCGCGTCGTGTACGTATTTATATCGCTCGATACACTCGTTAAGATCAATGCCGCCGTGGAAAATTTGGAATAGGCGTGTGGGAACAGCCAAGCATTTACTATTGTACATATATTACAATATGAATAAGCAATTGCTATTTTAAAATACGCAAAGCGTTTCCTCATGGTGCATAAAATACGGCGAATATTGTATGTATGTAAATGGCGTTTTATATGTCCCAGTTATCGTTGGTTGAAATTCTGACGAACCGGCTGATCGTCCTCCGTGAAAGTGGACAAGAATTAATATTCGCTAGCTGCCGTCGATCTGTGGATCTATCGATTCTCTCCGGCTTCGTTCAAAATTCAAATTCCATCGTTCGCAGGGAAAATATTAAATGTTCAAAGGCCAGGACCTTCGACTGCACAAGATTCTGATCTCTCGAGCAAAGATCTCGTCCTAAGATCCTCGAAGAAAAGGACAGCGCCATCCTGAACGGGCACAAAGGCCACGAGAAATGATTTATTTCAATTCCCTATCAGGGTTATTCTACCGTCGCCCCCGGTGGCGCAGAAATGGAATAGATCGCGGCAGGAGTCGAGGGGGTGGAGGCCGGGGCGTTGATCATTTGCGCGGGACCACACGCACACCGAAACAAGAAGAAACTCAATTACTCGGAGGAATCATTGTGACGGGCTTTGTAGCGTCGCGTCGGGCCGGTACGATCGAATTCTGACGGTGCATCTTGCGTTTTCGCAGGTACGCCTGACAACGGAAAAAAAGGAGGTCGAGAGTGAGCGAGTGAGAGAGCGAGAGAGAGAGAGAGAGAGAGAGACTGAGAGGGGGAGGAGAGATACGACGATTCGAAGAGAGAGAACGAGAAGGGGATATACAGGGTGTTGCGGTGGGAGTAGAAAGAGGTGAGACGAACGCAAAAGGAATCGCCCGACCGTAGACCGTTCAGCGTGCCGCGGAGCTATGACAAATCTAATAGATTCTTGGCGACTTAGACCCACGGGAGGGAACCTTTTGCCCCGCTCTCTACACAAACTCGCACGCACGGGGAACGCGTCTAGGAGCAAAAAGAGGAAGGAATAGTTCTATCGAATGGTAGATGAGCGGATGTAACGCTTTCGTTGAATCCTTCGCTCCGCGTCCCTTCTAACAATGATATCCTCGGCCAAGCGGCAAAGAAGAACCCGAGAAATAAAGTCAAGCTCCACGTAGTCGGGTCCGTAACACGGAGACGGCTCACACAATGCTTATTGTCGAACCGCAGGAATGCCGGGGAGTTCGGTATTGTCGGCGCACGCCAAATGTATCCCCTTTTTCGCGCCGACACCAACGTTCACGCTGGCCCATTATGCATTCCTTGCTTCGCCACACGTACAGACACGGTCGACCACCATCGTTCTCTTATTGCTCCGCATATTACTTCGACTCTGCCTGCCTCGCCCCTTCTCCTCGCTCTTTCTCTCCACCCCACCCCACCCATCTCTTACTACTCCTCCTGCAATCTCGTCGCGAGTCGATGCTCCTTTAACCCCTGTAAAAACTACGCTCGTAATATTGCACTCGTCGCCATTCGAAGAAGAAGGAGGCGACACCGTTGGCGAAACGAAAGTATCGCTCGTGTCAAAAATAATTAAATACGTATTTGCGTGCATCGCAGCGTCGGTTTTTCCGTCTTTCCGTTAAAAAAATTCTATCAAAGATATTCTCTTCTCCCTTCGTAGGCCACGAATCTCGAAATATTTCTTCGTTTTCATTATTTATTGTATTTTCACGTAACGTTACATGAAAAATGAACGGTAACAATATTTAACAAAAATATAATAACTCTCCGGCAAGGTCGAAATAACACGAAATAAATAAACCCCGTGAGAAGAAATCTTCCGCACTCGGCGCACAAAAGGCAACGACGTTCTGAAAAGAACCGTAGAAAATTCCAGACAAGCAGATTAGCTCCGGTCTCGGATCTCGCGTCGGAGGCGCGTAAACGTCGCGCGAAGAATCACGCGCGGTTCATCGTAGGATTAGAAGTTTTATTGGCCGGTGTCCGTGTCGGCGGTCTCGTGTCCGTAAAATAAAACGAGAACGAAAAAAGTGGAAGAGATCGTCCTCCGTTGTTGTCCGGGACGCGCCACCGCCGCGCCGTTGCAGCAACGGTGCCGCCGCACCGCCGCCGCCCGCCTTCGTCGTCGCCGTCGTCGTCGCCGTCGTCGTCGTCGCCGTCGCAACGTACAAAATCTGCCGTAAAATTCGTTTCGAGGCGGAAGATATTTTTCTTGGAAATGAATTCATCGAGCGTCGTCCACGACGAATGTGCATCCGGCTTAATGCCTGGCGCAGAACGAAGAATGCCGCAGGTATCTCACGTGGAATCTGCGAAAGCGTCGTTCCCTCTCGCCTTCGGACGCGGGACGACGACGTAGCCTCGACCGCTCTTCGCCATTTTTCTTTTCTCACCTTAAGGCCTCCACACGTGCAAGCACTCGGGCACGCACACACGCTCCTCTCTTCCCTCTCGCCGCGATCCCGAACTCTACCTTTCTTTCCGTTCCCTTCTCTATCTTTCTCTTGCTCCGTTTCTTTGTCCACCCACGGACGCGTCATTTCTCTCTGTTCCATCCGCTTACCCTGTCGCGTTTTGTTCGGTCTCTCCCTTCGCCGTGTCTCTTCTCTCTAGTCGACCGTGCACAGGCAAAAAGTATACCGGCGCGACGATCGGACGGCCGCGCTACGATGTCGACAGACTGTCCTGCGAATTTTTACAAGCCGCTTAGCAATTAGTCACCCCGTCTTAGGGACGATTTCGTAACGAGTTTGCCGGCTGCCAGCCCCGTCGACCGAACATAACCGAGGACACGATTTGTGGTGAGCGCATTCTTTTTCTTTTCTCCTCCTCCTCCTCCTCCTCCCACTCCCCTCTCCTCTTTCGCCACCACCTCCTCCTCCTCCTCCTCCTCCTCCGGTACTCACACCTACCCTGACCGTTGTTCCCGACCTTGTTGCTCCGATGCTTGCTCCGACTACTCGTATCCGTCGCCCCTTCGCTTCGGCACGGTTCGGCCGATCGTCGCCGAGCCACGAGCCAGCGAAATCTCGAACCTGAACGGAGCTGAAAACGAGGGATGCGAGCTTAGCAAAGAGTAGGTGGTTCCAGGGAGGCGTCGAAGTCGCCCCCGAGAATGGTATACGAGCGGAGAGAAAAGCGTGTACGAGCGTAGGGATAAAAGGGTATACGGGCTGCGAGAGAAGGATATACGGGCAGAAAGATGGATGGGGAAGAAAAGTATTCGCCCTGTCCCATAGACTCCTCTCTAAAGCCATCTCTTCTGCTTTACCAGGCTACACGCACGCCGATTTAATCCTGAAACATGCTCGCAGTGGAATCGGACAGTGCTAATGGAAAGTTCTCTTAGCGCTGTCCGACTTGGCTACGACCATGTTTCAGGATTATATTCCAGGTGTATACGGCTGGCGGACATGATATACCGAACTGGTAAAATTACCGACCCGAGGACCGATATCATCGATGACCGGTAGCATCGGTCGTGCCAACGACGCTATAAGTTCCAGACGCCTTTTACGCATCGAGTCCCGATCAAGTCGAATCAAAATTGCTTACGATATCCTCGCATCGAATGGAAACTTCACATTTCGTTCCGTTCCTTTTTTCACTCAATGATAAAATCTCGAGAAATCGAGTCTCTTATTTTTACGGACACGTCCTCCGTAATTACTGGCACGGCCCACCGAGCAGAACTATCCTTTCTTTTACATGGTCGTGTAACCGAATTGAGACGGCGCAAACTCGGCGAAAAGCAGAATCTCGTCGTTTGCGAGAGAATCACCCGGCGCGGCGCGGCGGCGAGCAGGAGTTCCCGGATACGCGTACACGACGATAAGCATCCATGGGAATACATCAACGAGGACCAGAGAGACTCGGCACCGTGAATGGAGGCGCGATCGCGGCGAAGTTTTCATTCGGCTCGTTGATTCGCGACACGCGTCAGAATGACGTAGACATTAAATACGTTCGACGCGCGTACGATGCAAATCCTCGCGGTGCACGCGACTCGCATGCATAAACGACGCGACGGTTTGCGGTATCCAGTGCGATCTATCGTATACAGTGTTCTGCTGGATCGATCTCGCTCGCGAGAGCCGGCCTTCCGATTCCGCCTTAAAGGTCTCGATCGTAAAATCCATGGACACCTGGACCGTTCCACCCTACCTTCTTTTCGGATTTGGTGCCAACCGGACGATCGTCGTCCTTTCCTTTAACAGAAAGCGTAACCTAGCAAGCCGGAGCAAAGCGTTTTAGGGGCTGTACACGTTCGCTCGGGTACTTAAACTTTTTCTATTTTTATTTCCAACGTTCGCTCTGCCGTTTCTACGGGTCTTTCGCGCTTATAAACTTCGACTATAAACCAAGGGATTACGACAACGAGTCGAACAACGGGGTAGAGAAATGGCGAGAAAAATTCGGTAGAACCGAAAGGTTCGACAAACAGTTCGACCGGTCCGGGCATTAGAATTTTTACAAAACTACCGGCCAATCTTGCACCGACGTATCGGTGCTCGCAGTGGTGCGCGGCGTGACGCGACGCTGTCGGCGGTGGTGTCGATGGCGGTGGTGGGGCGGTGGTGCGCCGGCGGTCGTCGGTGCGGTGCGACGGTGGGGGGAATCGCGATAGTGGTGGTGCGGCTCCGTGGTGGGGGGGATGGGAGAGCACCCACACGCGCGGTGCGCTCTCGCACACCTCTCTGACAGCACAGTCATTCGCGACACCCACCGCGATAGAGGTATCGCACACCGGACGACACGAGTTCTCTCTCTCGGCGAACCCCTGTTTCCTTTGCTTTCTTTCTTCCTTCTTCCTTTCTCGCGTATATGCATCTCGACCGGCTCGAGTCGTTCTCCCGCGCCTAGGACCGATCTCCTATTCGCCCGTGCATACATATGTATATGTATATGTATATAGACGTAGGAAGGAGGAACAAGGAGGCGCGTACGCACGGGACAGAGGAAGAAAGGGATAGAGCCGGAGCGAGAGGGAGAAAGACCGCGCGCGAACGCGCACTTGCACGATAACGCGGTACAACGAGCACGTAAACTCGTACGCACACACTCGGATAGGAGCACGAATTCCCGCTGCGGCAGCGTGCTCGGCTATCCCCATAAAAGCGACGGACTCGACCGGCCTGCGGACAGTTGTCATCGTTGGCTACATCGGCGCAACGCGTGTCTCTCTCTCTTTGCGGCTGATCGTGTGTCCCGTATACGCATATATACCTACATACGTACAGTTCGAAATAGAACCGGTGATATCGGTGCTGAATCGTCGTGCACCGAATCTCCGTTCACGGTGTCCGGTTTCGAAGAAGAGACGGGACAGCATGAGATGTCACGCGATCGCCGCAACGCACCGGTGGATCGCGCAGTGAACAGGAGGCAGAGACGGAAGCGCGGTGCAAACGGATCCGAGCCGGCGGCGGCGGCGGCGGCGGCGGCAGCGGCAGCGGCAGCGGGGCGGATTCCTAGAATCGTATAACCGCGTGTTCTTTCCCGTAATCGATCGATTTTGAAAAGCGGCCGGGAGAGAAAACAAAAACGATAAGATCGACCGGGCGATCTGTCGGCACCGACCGCCATCGCCGCCTCCACCGCCGCCGCGTCAGATAACGGCGGCGCGTTTATCGCGAGCGATCGCGTCGCCGAAATCGGACTGGTTTGAAAAACCGCCGCGCCGTGCGTTCAACGTACATACAAGTACATTATATGTATGTATAATCGGTGACGTTTTCAGGCCCCGGTCACCGTCGCGTTCGAGCCACACGAGATATTTTCACTAGCGCGCTCGATCAACTTCGATCCCGTCGCGAGTGACCCGTTACCGGCACGTGGTTCGGAACTATTATAAGAGAGAAGACGAGCGAGCCGGTAATACACCGAATGCAAACGCCAGACAGAGCGACGCTTCCGCGGGCAAAGACGTGCTCCTGTCTCGTGTTTCGTGCGCGTATATACACACGTATATAATATTCGCTGGTGGAACGCAGAATCGCCTGTAGGTGTGCGCGTAAGCGAGCACGCTGCTCTCTCGCTCGAAAACGAATCAACGAATCAACAAACGAAAGAACGAACGAACGAACGAACGAACGAACGAACGAACGAACGAACGAACGAACGAACGTACGTACGTACGGACGAACAAACAAACGTGTTGGCTGCTCACACGTACCGGCGCGGTGTGTACGAAAGCGAAAAAGCGATTCGGCGTGGCGCAAGCGCCAAAGCAGAAGCTTTTTCGAGCGAGCCAGCCGGAGACGGTGCCGATGATCAGATACATCGGATTCAGTGGCGGTACGGGCGTAGAGAGCGAGTCGAGTAACAGCTTCCCACCAGTCAGTCACTCGCTCACGGCTAGTCAGTCACGGCAGTCACGCGCCGACCGTGTCAGACGCACACTGGCCTGTTGGTTCGCGTGGAAAGAGGCCGGTGAGGAGCGAAGTAAACGGTGAGAAACGAACCAAGTGACGAACGCACGGAGACTCTGAGGTCTGTTCGGGAATATTTCGCGACAGTGCATCCATGTTTGGGCCGTTCGCGAGCATATAGAACCGCGAGAAAAAAAACGGGCAAGGATAGAATAACGATCGCGCGTGTACCTTAGCCTATTAAGCCGTCGGATGCGCTCGTTGAACGTGTCTCGGCCGGTGCACGATACACCTCGCGTTATCTGCAGTAAATATTGCGGCTAGCACGGGCTCCCGGGTCCGCTGATTGTTTCCAATCATTATCGTACACGTCCGCGATCTGCGTGTGTATTGTTGTGGCTCGACGTCGTCGTGTGGTTGTTGTCGTCTTTATCGTCGTGGTCGTCGTGGTCGTCGTCGTTGTCGTTGTCGTCGTCGTCGTCGTCGTCGTCGTCGTCGTCGCAGCGATCCCGCTGTTCAAACGATCCTCGTCTTCTCGTTTCTTTTCCGAACGTGTCACGTTGGGATCGCAGGAGAAGATTGAAGTTGGTGCGAGACCGTACAGAGTGGCGTACAGTGCAGAAAGTTTCGTGCAGTGAACGGTCGTTAATAGACCAGTGGCCGCGGCTCCGGCGACAGAGGCCGTCGCGCGGACAGTGACGCGAATCGGGAGAGAGAAAAAGAGATACAAATAGAAAAGAAGAGTGAGACGCGCGAAAGGTGGAACCGAGAGGCTACATGCGTTGAAGCACCGAGTGCCCAGGGACGAGAAAGCGAAATAGGAGAAATACGCGGGTGCGAGCGAGACAGAGAGAGAGAGAGAGAGAGAGAGAGAGAGAGAAAGAGTAAAAGAGAGAGAGAGAGAGAGAACTAACAACGCGATATAGGACCGAAAGCTGCCGAGATGCATTGCCACGGTGTTCTCTTGTCGATCTTACTCCTCGTCGTCTCTTGCCCTTCGACATTGCGCGCACGTAGGGTCGCGCCCTTGATCGAAGACGACTGGGCGAGAAGGCCTCATCGCGCCGCCGGTAAGTCGCCATTGATTCCAATTTATTTTTTTCTTTGCACATCTCTCTCTCTCTCTCTATTTCTCTCTTTCTCTCTCTCTCTCTCTCTCTGTCCCTCTGTCCCTCTCCCCTTCTTCCCTCCCCCTCGCTCCTCATCCTCCCTCCGCGTAACGCACGCGCCCAATTGTACTCTCTCGGGATCGATCATCGAACGCGATCGATCTCCGATCGCACGGACGGCCGTTCGAAGCGAGAGAGATTCATCGCCAACGTCCGGCGACCCGGTCCAGCTTCCCCGTCGCGATTTCGTCAGAATCTCGGCAGTTTCTTTTCCTTTAAAGGTTAGAGAACGCCACGAAAATACCAGAGCCGTGCGCCGCTTTTACGTAACGAGAGCGCCGCGCGAAAAAGGCGGGAATCGAACGGCCGATTCTCTAGGCGTTTGAATCGGTGTCGCGTCGCGCGTCGCGCGGCGCACGCAACTTATCGAACCATCGTTCTTTCGTCGGCAAACTAGATAATAGAATTGTGATTACTCGCGCGACATTTGCGGCTGTCCAACCCTTCTTTCGATACCCGAATATTTCTTTTGTACCTTTGTTTACGACGTTTTTCTTCCAGTTTATATATTGAATCGATGTAACCCTCGTTAACCCTCGTACATTATAAATACAAAAGAACAACTAACTTGAAAAAAAACCCTTGGTGACAACAATCCAAACACTCGTAGTAATCTCGTTGATCAACGACGCGCGACGCACGCCATAATTTCGAAATTGAATTTTTCGAATCGCCGAGTATAAGACTCGAGAAAACTGCAATTGTGGATGTCACGATGTGGCAGGAAGTAACGTAGCGGTTCAACACCTCGCACTGACCCAGATGTTAGAAACGAGCTAATCGGTATGCATTGTAGTCGTGTTTCTATGTAGAACACAGCACGTAGTGACACTTTAAGTATCGACACCTTAACAATGGTAGTTATCGAACGCCGGTACATGTCGTTTCAAAACAAACCGTACATTCTAACAAAAGTAGAGTTCGTTTTAATTTTTTGTGCAATTTTTGATTCGTCGAAAGACAGACTTCACGCTCGTGCAACTCTGTTTCAACGCGGTAATTTATTCGACGATTTATAGGTACAAAACACAGTAGTCCGACGTTGAACGATTAAAGCAAAAATGTTTCGAGGGGAAATGCGGTTACATAGCCGGGGATTAATTACAGTTACTTCTAGATTACGTAGCGTAATACTTACCTTTAATAACGATCGAGTTACCAGGCGCACGAGGTATCGAATTCGATCGTCCAGTCATCGATTTAATGGTGGATCGCCGAAAGAAAGTGCATCGAAAAACCCGAGTCGGATGGCGGCGGGAGGGGGGCGAGGGGATTTCCCAACAGAAATTAGTCGAGTTAACCAGCGATTAATCGAATTTAACAGGAAAACTGGTTTTCCCCGATCAGTTGTTAGCAAAGGGTTCGCTCTTGCTACATACGTATACTCGATTTCGTGATAAAAATTGAAGATGCGTGCGCGCATTGCCCGATTCGACTCTGCCGCGTACTAAATCTGCGCGGTATACAAATTTTTAGTAGTCGTGGTAATTACGTCAATTTCGTTACGCGTCCTACTCCTTGAGCTGTTTTATTACCGTCAACTAAAGTCTCGCTGCTGTCTCAAACGAAATACACGCGTTCCTCGCGCTCTCTCTCTCTCTTTCCCTATAAAATTTAATTACCCTCCAGAGCGAATAGTTTCATAAATTAATTTCTTTCTGCATTCATTTTTTAAGAATACCTGGATACAATTTTCCGTCATGTTTCAAGTTGTTTTTATCGTTATGTCCTCGAACAAGCTTTCCGGTGATTTTTTTGTATAAAGATTTTTCGGTTCACTTAATATTTGGAATGAAACGTACCAAGCCCCCCGTTCCTCGAGTAATTAACGAAACGGGTACCGGGCTCGGGTGAGCCGACGCGACGTCGCGTCGCCGATGGTCGTCGACTCTCTACGACGCCGTGTAACTTTAGTCTTATGCTCATACGTATATCTACCTGCAATGTTCCAATTTTATGTAGCCCTCGCAAAACGGACTTTCGGTCCGTTAAAATAGTGCTTTTACGTTTTCCTGTAACATTTTGTTTACAATTAACGGACGAAAGGAAAACTTGCATTGTGGACGATTAAAAGCGTGTAGAGTCGCGTGCGGGTCATCGCGGCGGTATTTGTCGGCTTGGTCGCAAAGCGTGGGCCGTGAATTACGCGCTCGTCGCCTCGCGAATATGTAAACAGGGGCTCACCGCGATGAATGATAATACGGCGCTCGTCGCGGTGAAATTTCCGCGGCGTTTCGACGCCTGTCGCCGCTTCGCTTTGCAAAATTTCCGTCCCGTTCCGAAGACGCCCGACGTCGCACCGCTTCGCGCGCGCTAAATTTCACCGTGTCCAAGTTGTTCGGATCGCGTTGCATGTATATGTATCTCAACGGCCGATAACCCGTTTAATTGCACCCGCATACCAGGCGCGTTTATGTTATTCGCGAACCATACGTCCGACTCGAAAGTCGCAGATCGCAGGCCGTTAAGCCGGATCCATAGTATCGGTATTCGGCGAACCGTTAGCGCAACGCGTTCTCCGACGTAGTCGCGTGCACCGATCATTCTCTATAATGTACATGAGACTTATTCTACTTTCTCGTTGATTCTACGATATATCATTGATCCAGATTCCACTTTTGCGAAGATCTATGAGATTCAAGAATTTTCGGTCAAGAACCGTCTAGATATTTGATCGTCGTTTCGGAAAGTTTGCTCCCAGAAAATAATATGTACCCGATCGCCAAGTTCTGTCTGTTCGTTACTGTATGATGTTTGTCACGGAATCGCGCAATGTTTTTGTAGTTTCGATTGTGAAGCGTATCTCGGGCCTTCGTCGACGGAGCGTAAAACAACATCTTCTACCGATCAATCGATACAGTTTAATGTACAACGAAGAGACATTAATATTTTCGAAGAAATAATTACAGACAATGTCTCTAGATTACAATAAAATAAACAAGTTAGTTAAAAATAGTAGCAGAGGTGACATACACAGCTATACAGCACCACGATTTTGACGAACGTTGCAGATTTATGACATCAACGGTGCGCCGCTAAAAAGCGTTCGAAGAACAGCCGGAGGAATGATCTTTGACCGCAAGAACGGCGAACATTGACGCATACAGGATTAATGGCATTAATCTGTCCAAGTGGCGTTTTCCCCGTATTATTACCTTGTTGCGGACAAAAAGAGAAACCGATGAATAATTCATTGTCGCAGCTAATAACTTGGAAGTTTCTCGTTGGTTTCCCGCGTGGCAGAGCGCGTATCGCGACAGAAAGCTCTCCCCGATCGTGCCAGAGCCGTGGCAAGATCTAAAAGTGGTCCGTTCTTCTCCTTTATAAGGATCTAGCAGCGTGTCCAGTGTCGTCCGGTGCCGATGGTCGCGTCTCTCTTTCTCTCCTGTCGGGTTCCTGCGGTTTTCTCGCTCTCGTTTCGTACCTGTTCCTCGACTATTGCCTTATCTAGCGGTCGCGGCATGGCGCAGCGCAGCGCGGCGTCCGGCGTTGTTTCGCCCGATAGAAACCGCCGCCTACGAAAACCGCGTGTCCCATCGACGTCGATCCAACCGAATCACTGAATTCGCGACTACTCTTCCCGGTCGAGTTCCCCCGCTATGATTTTATACGTATAGTATTGTCGGGAACGTATCGACGCGCGACGACGCGACGGCGCGGCGGACGAACGCGCGTCGAGTGCTTGCCCCGATACCGCTTTATCGCCAAGTGACATCACGTTGCACCATTTTATTCGGTTTATCGTGCAACAATAAAAATGGGAGCAACGATATCGCGGCCGCGAAGCAAATTAACCGATCTCCGGACTATCTGCTGCGCCTATATTGTTTTCTACATACGAACGAAGCTTCCGAACATTTCACATTTCACAGTGATGTCTCGATATAAAAAATTCTACACTTTGCGTACTTGCTAATGTCCACACCGAAGAACAATTTCCTATTACCGTAACGCCTAATGTAATTTTCACGGCCCATTTTATTGTACGTAGTTTTAGACGACGGGTAGCGTTCCCCGATACTAGAGGAGCAAAGAAAATTGGATTATTCGCGATACCGTCGCTGGTAGTTAGTTGTTATCGAGAGTACGCGTACAACGAGAAAACCTCGCCTGGGGCGAATAGGAGGCCGAGCTGGTACCTACCTACCGTCAACACCTGCGCGTATCTGGCTGACCCACCTCGATTGATTTCTGGTGGCCGTGAAGCGAATGTACACGACTACCTGTCGACCCTGATCGTTTCCGTATGGATTGCCAGGGTCCCGAACACGCGTACACCCCGAACTTCGGGCGGCCTATTTTAAGCTTGCTCGAAACGATAAGAAAACAAGGAGACTGTAAAGAAATAATTATGTCGGTATAATTATAAGGGATGATGGTACAGAAAATGTTTAAAGACCGGAAATCCGTGACTCACAGCCATCGTTACCAACCGGCCTCGAACCGGCAACTAAAACCGAGTGATCCCAAAACAGTTTCATAGAACTCCCCTGGTTCACTGTATCCGTCTCGTTAAACGAAAGATCGGTTGCACGCGAGCTAACCGGGATACTACCGAAAACCGGTGTAAGTCGTATAACTGGCATCGTCGTCTCGTCGGTTGTCGGAAACTCTGCTCGTCTCGTCCGCATCTAACTCGCTCTAAGAAGGTGTAATCGCGGTCGGTTTTGTCGTCTCTTTCTTTGCATGCTCGTCGTCTTCTCTTCCCTCCCGGTTCATCCAGCTTCGTCCTCTTTCCTTTTTTCGTGGCGCATGGCGCATGGCGCACCTGCTTAACGCAGCACGCCCGGTGCTAATCTCAATTAGTCTTTATCGCCAACTTGGCGACGCTGGACGACCACGGGTTTCAGGCGGGACGCGATTTAACGCGTCGTCGACTGTGACCTCGCACGAACATTCCAGATCCACGACACCAGCATCCGAACAAGGAAAATTCTCGTTCGAAATTCACCGTGATTTTTCATTTAAATCGTAGATCTCGCAAATAGCGGTTAAGCGTGTACCGCGGCAGCCAATGATATTTCAGATATTTCTCGATAGTCCAGTTTAAAACGGACAATATTAAGAGCATTAAATGCACGGTCTTTTATTTTTCTTTTTAACATCTGAAAGTTCGTCGATCAACGAATTCGGTGTTCGTCGTCCTGTGTCGGCACACAGTGGTAATAATCTCCAGCGATACGAACGCCCCAAGAAATTAGCATTTCGCGAAAGAGCTCGTCGCGGACTCGAAATTGCGGACATTACGCGTTATTACTGTCGAATCAGACTCGGTCGTTAATTTGTAAATCGATTTACGAGCTTCCCCGTAACCTCGATGACTTCCATTAAAGCCTGTTCGGCTCGTCTCGGCGACTGTTATTGCGCTCCGCCTAAAAGAAAAATGTAGCATTCCGTGCAGAGAAAAAGAGAGGAAGGCCACCTTGATCTTTTTTCTTCGTCTTCTTCCTTTGGGTGTCTTTTCGTGGCCGACGAGCGACGGTCGCCCTGCAAATAGCTTCCGCGAACAAATATTTACGCAGGGTCGAATTTTCTTTTGTCTATACATACATATGTGTATGTATGTACATATATCCCTTGGAAAAAATTGCGCATCGTTCCTGCTTTGAATAGAAATTAGGATGACCTGTTCAGCTAATTAACATAATTCGTATTAAACGAAAAAGTAACATTTCCGATGCAGTCGTCGCGTGGAAATTTCACCGATCCTCGTAGAAAAGTTTTAGAACTCTTCCGATCCCTAGATAAAATCGCAATTTATACTATAAAAAGTACTTTTATTGTTTATTCGCTACTAGGTCAATAGATTCCGAGGTTCCTCAACCACCTATATAGTCTTGTCCGACTCCTCTGGACGAATAAGCTTTCTCGGAGTTCGATAGAGAATTATCCTATGCGGACGAAAAAGGGAGCGCGTACGATTTCTTTCGAACTTTGTGGTCGCGAGGGAATAACCCCGCAGCGCGTGCTCAAAGGTTGCTTAAGGTCTCGGTGTAAATGGATCTTATTCACGTGCGGAGCGTTCTCTTTTTTTTCTTCTACCCTGCTGCTATCCTCTATCCCTTTCTCTCTTCGTTTGGTTCTTCGATCCCGTCGCCCGTCCCGTTTCCGTGCACGCTCACCGTGATTCTCGCTACACGATTCGCGGCTAATTGGCCGCAGCCACGAAGACAACGCGGCCGTTGTGCATTAAAGAAGTTTAGCGAACCAACGCGCGTTTTAAGTAGGTAAATCACGGCGTTACCACCGCGGAACGATGGCGATGACCACGCGGCACGCGGAGGCCGTTCCCCGTTTCGCGACTTGTAATTCGCACTCGCCGACGCTACGCGGAGAGACGACAGATTTCGATGGTTCAAGGTCATCGCGTCAGCTGTATCGTATACCCCCGTGTTGTTTGCTCAACGCTCCGTTGCATGCTAACTCGTCGTTCAACAGTCGCGCGGAGAAGCGTGTACGTATTCGGCAATTTTCATTGTTTCAAAGTTCTTCTCTATCGAAAAATTGTTGTTACCGTTCTTCTCCTACGTTTCTTCCCGTTCTCTACCGTTATAAATTCCAGCTATTTCATATTGTCACGAATGCGTGAAATCGCATCGCGCGGTTGACAAAATGCGTTTTTCTTGATCGTCCACTGTAAGTACGTTGAGAGACGTCCCTCGAGTGGCCGTTATGTCCTTTCTGCTCAGTCTGTTGTAACGTATCTGTACGGCATCTTAGGCGGAGTCCGATAACGAGCGGACTCGCGACAGAACAATGCCCCGGTAATCCGATTTTCAATTTGCTACATCGAACGTATTAGCAACGCGATCGTTTTTCTCCGGTCCATCGAGCCCGCACCGTCGGACGCGCAATCTCTGTCTCAATCTGCAACAACGGACGAACTGTTGTTGTTGTTGTTGTTGTTATCGTGACTGTTACGAGACGCGTACATTCGATGTCCCGCAATGTAAATTCTATTAGAATTCGTTTCGATCCCATTGTGTCGCGGTTCGACTCCAATAATAGCGCGGTCGAATAAACAGGGCACGGCTCGTCCTTGATATATCGACCTCCTTACGAAAGCTCGCCGGCTGTATTTTTAATTCTCGAAATCACTTGACCGGCAAACTTGACTGTTTTCTCGAGTTACAACACGAGTCATGACGCGACGCGACGCGACGCGACGCCATGCCACGCCACGCCACGCCGCGTCGCATCGCTCGTGCCCCAGGAATAAAATGCTGTTGCTCGTAATGCACGGGTCCTGGTCATTCGATTCGTCTAGCGACGCGTCTGGGATATTTTTTGCCGCGACAGTATGTATTCCCGGTGCTGCCGTGTCTTGTTTTAGTCGGTGTCGCGGGAGACGCGTTCTAGAATCGTTTGCTACGCCATTTTTCCTTCTAATGCCTCCAACGACGTAACTCGTTGCGCTATAACATCGAGTTAGACTCGCGATCAAAATTTTTACACAGGTGTTCTACCGATTTTGTATATTATTCTATCCGAAGGAGCAAAATTAATGCAATTTGCTAATAATAGATACATAATGTGTTTTTATTTTTTGCCAGCTGACCGTTGGTAGTAATAGCGCGACGGTATAGATACGTTATATAGAATCGGAACGATGCGAATCATTCCGGGGAACTGTATCGTACAGTTTCAACGGATTTGTTCGCGGTAACCGCGTATCGACTGCCAGTGGTGGGAGACGTTAATCACGGTACTCTGCATCGCTTTGGGTACGGTTAATCGCGTGACAAATATACAGACATCTATATTCGCTTGGCGCGAGCCGAAGAATTTATATAGGGAGGAATGCGCGAGTCAGCAGCCGCAGCAGCAGCAGCAGCAGCAGCAGCAGCAGAAGCAAGCAACAGGCATTAGACAGCAGCAGAAACAAGCATCGGGCAGCAGGCAAGCAGCAGCAACAGCAACAGCACACCTCGAAGAACCGTGCGAGCGCGGAGTCACGTGCGTTTTGCCGGGACGTGCCTCTCGATTTATGAATAGGTCTCTTTACTTACGGCACCCGGCACGCGAACGCGCTTTGAGAGAAACTATAAAAATAAAGGAAACAACGGAGTCGCTAGACTTCGCGCGAATCTCTACGGCAACAACCGGCATGGCGGGCGGTGGGCGGTGGGCGGCCAGCAGCGTGCTTTTCGAACGACCCGAAATAACTCAAGTTGAAGTTTGAACGACGGGAATTTCGTGACGCAAGTTATTTATTGTCTAGGGTAAAGGTTTCGTTATTGCAATATTCGAAGATTAGCGATACAGTAAAAGCTCGTTCGTTGTCCA
>CM052216.1:171321-194423 GCA_028454225.1 Lasioglossum leucozonium | reverse complement strand
TGGACAACGAGCGTAGAGAAGATTTTGGACAACGAACGAGCTTTTACTGTACCACTTATCCGCCGACCATGGACGCGGACGGGGATTTTTACTTGGATCGCGAGATCTATTTAAAACTGGCGGATCGGCAAGGTTTTTCAGTTAGCCTCGCGTGACCCGACATTTCCGCTCGAAGGCCCGATCGGATCTCGAAATTGTGGTCTTTCGAATTTTATTTCTACTATGCTCGCGGTATTGAAACTATTAATAGTTTCCTTATCGTAACTTTTCAAGCTGTCTCGCGTACAAGCGTAACGATGTATCGTTAAGAGATTTATAAATTTAGTTTGGGTTTTTAAGATCTTGGCTCGCCGTGCGTCGATCGTTTAGGGTACTCTAGGGGATGGTGCGGCGGGGCGGGACGACAGCACGGTAGGCCGCGCTAGTAAATCGTGTTCCGTATCGTCTCGATTTTCCGCGGCGCACCAGAGATTTCTCTAATGCCAAGATAGCTGTTAGACGGTTTTGCCTATCGTTCTCTCGCTCGCGTTCCTGCGTGGAAAGGCTGCATCGCCGAGGAGAGGACCGCGTATATTTAGACGGGCTGCAGACACAAAACGACTTACCACCACCTCCGCGTCTCCTCCCCTGTTCTTCTCCCCTTTCTGTGTCCGATCCTCCTGCGCGCGATCTCCCGCATTTTTTTCGACGCTCGTTTTATTGGTCCCTCTCGCTCTATCCCTTCCTCTCCTCGCGCACCCTCCCTCCCTCTCTCGCTCTTCCATTTTCTCTTTCCGAAGTTCCGGCGATCGCGTTCAACGAGCCGAATCGCACTGCGCGAAGCATCGGATTACCCCATGAACGCGAAACAAGATTTTTATCGAACGATGTATTCGTCGAGCAAACTCGGCGAAGTAAAATAATAATATCGAGCAACAACCGCTGTAAATAACAAATAAAATCAAAATCCTTCCGCATAGATGCGAACACTGTTTTCCCTACTCGTTGAAAAGCCTCTACCAGAGGATTTTCTGCCGTTTCATCAATTTCGCAGGAGAATTGCATTTTAGTGACACGATATTGTGTACGCATGTATGCATGTACCAGGTGTCTCACCCGACTCGACCACGTCAACTGTCAACAAGTTCGGTGATAAATGTATACGACCTTCCGACGATCTTGAGCTCGAACAGAAATACCCAGATTGGTCTGTCGATAATCCTCGTTATCCGACATATCGGTTTGTCGCGCATCCGATTACGATTTAGCAGGATGCACTCTTTCGGGTATGCCCCCTCCTCTGGGTGACTAATAAAACATACAAACCGGATTAGCGGATTGGGGTAATCGCGCCGTTATCCAATAATTTCACGGCGTGTGTCGAGGGAGCGAGACAATTGCCCGAGGAATGTCGTAATACGGTGTCTCAGGTGTTTCAACGGTTTCTTATTGGTATTAGTTTCTTGACGCGGTGAGTAATCGACGGGAGCACGAGGAAAGTCGAAGCATGCGCGATGCATCACTCTGGGGCAGCCACAATGCGCGGACGATTAATGGTCCGAGCAGGAATTCGGTACTCTCCCGGCAGCTGGCAATAATGACGCTCCGAGAGAGATTTAGATTCTCGGCAACAATGCCCCGGTCGTACGTTAAAACACCGAGTGTGTCGTTTTAATTCGACGATAACGACAGTGCCCGTACCATCGTAGATCGTCTTGGTCGACTCTCCTCCGATTCCACTTCGAAGCAGATAGAAAAATTGAATTTCTCGTTGCTTCGGTTGATAATACTTTACTCGATGCATCGTCTAATTCTCCGAACGGATTACATAATTTTCATAATTTTCATAAGATTCGTCGCTTTTCGAGATTGTCGAGAGTTTCGGGCCGTTAACGGTTAAACGGAGTCTCGCGACCGACGCGGCGCCGCGCCGCGCCGTTGAAATCACGATTGCATTCACAGATTTATAACCGTTCGCTCGGTTCCGCATACATACAATAATGCTATCCGATTAATGATTGGATCATACGGACCGGACAGGGCACGGCAGGATACACAAAATAGGCTGTCCGATATCGCGTTACACACTTCTCGCAGGTGTGTCGTTTGCGCTTAACGCATTTCGCATTGCTGATCAGTTTCGGCGATGGCAACTGTACGTAACGACGTCGCGTTCAAATTCTTCCAACATCCAATTCCTCTATACGCTCGTAATATGTAGTCGTTCGACGTTGGTTCGCCTTGTTTCTTTCGTATTAGAAACGCAATCCATATTAGTTAATCCGAAAGTCGTTTTTCGAACGCATTTACATTTTAATTATTCTGAGAAATATTCGTGCAAACTATCGAACAAACACCGTACGAGTTAAAGATAATTGCTCTGCTCGCATAAGGGCAAGAGTGCGAAAAACAAACGGTTGGCAACAGACAGACAGACAGAGAGAGAGAGAGAGAGATTGGGAGGGGGGGGGGGGGAGCGCATGGCGGCGAACAACTCGTTCGGGCCTCATGAATCTAAAATTACGAAGGCGTTTATTTGCCGGTTTTGCTCCTTTAGAGCGCATGCTTCCAAGGTCACCAGACGCAACGCAACGAAACGAGATTCCTCGTTACGTACGTGCGGCATGCATCGACCTCGTACAGCAGTGTGCGAGAACGTTTACGGGATCCGCTCTCGTGCACCACTTTACGTTCAGCATTTTTTTCTTCGCTCGCGTTTCCCCATTTTTCCATGCTGTTTTTTCATTCCCTTTTGCGCGTTACTTTATCTAACAGCGAAACTTCTTGTCGATAGAGGCGTCGTCGCCATATATGTACATACGAATGAATCTTTGCTGGGAAACCACGATTCACCCGCGTGAAATACAACATATGGACCAACGTATAGATATATCTTTACGAAGAGCTGTTACATTAAGAACAACGGAAACGCTAACGTGTCTGCAAGAGCTATCACCAGAAATACGTTAAAAAAAAGAAAAAAATTACGAACAAAAAGCAACGAACAGCGATAAACATCGTCGATTATAAAGTTGCGAGAATGGTCCGCCGCGCCGTTCGCGTCCGAGGGTTACAAGATACGGTTGAAAAGAATACGCACACATATATGTATTTTCGAAGACAACGTCGGAACCGGTTCCTCCGCTTCGCGTTGTTCTACGCAGGTCCGCTGTTTTTCATTTTCCGATCGATTTCGTCGAAGCGGAATGTTGACATTATAGGATCAAGCGCGAAATATCGAAACGACACCGTTTACATACTTGCCGCACGCGTGTACAAAGAGTATGCATGTACCTATGTACATATGTATTTTCATTCCGTCTGGCGCGCGGCGACGAGAGTCCGCGCCGCGTTTGGACTACGGACTTTCCCGTCGCGACGCGTCGCCTCGCCTCGCGTCGCGTCGCGTCGGTTTGTCGTGACGACTTTTCTCCAGGAGAAATCGGACATCCGATCGACAAAAAAGGAGACGGAGCGATGCACGCGTGCGTGCTCCGTGAAGCCATCGCGACCATCGCAAGATCGCTACCGGTTGTAATATCGTGTTATACATGTGAACCGTAGACGGCGATCGCACCATAGCGATGCATGGTACCTAAACCGGACCTTCGAAAATTGCGATATTTTCCTTGACATTGGGTGGCGGTTCACGGAACGCGGTTTTTCCAGATGAAAATTACACGGCTCACGGTTCGGAGATTACACGGTTTTACGCGGTGCGGAATTTCTCCGTGTATACGTAGCAGCGGCGCGGCGGCGTGGCGCGACGGCGGCGGTGTCGAAGAAAGTCGCGTCGTCGCCTACATAATCAGCGGACATCGATAAGCCAGACGGGATTCGAAGCCCACGGGTTTTGCATTGTTCCATTTGGTTACAATGTACATACCATGGCAGTTACGGGCGTCCGTGAACAGTCGGGATCGATTCCCGGCACCGCACCGCGTCGAATACGAGGCCGCAATTTCTCTGGGCCGCGCGCTACACACGCCCGACAAACTCTCTCGTCCACGGCCAATCTCTCCCGACGCGGCGCGGCAGTTAAGGGAAATTAACGCGGTCTTGCCGCGGTCCGATTACAGGCGAGTTCTGCATACAATGCCCCGTGATCCTTGTCTCCTCTAATTGCATCGCGAGGCTTTTGCCAGTTACGGTAGTGCCTCGATACTCCAGCAATGTCAACCTCTGACAGAGACGCGCACGATATTATCGCGAAACGCATATTTATCTCCTTTACCGCTCTACCCTGACACTCTGTACCCATTCAGGGGTCCGGAAGCGTAAACGTTCGGAAGACGTTTATAACGTGGCTATGCAATATTAATCCAGGGACGAAACTTTTTACTTTTCTCATTTCTTCTACATATAATTCGCAAGGGTCTCGACTGTACGAATCAGACCTGTCTTGCCGTTCGCGTCTACTCCGCCGTCTCGTTGGACGGACTACGTGCGTTCGGTTCAGGCGGTTCGACGACTTAACGAGTGGATCAGGTACAGAGGATTCGACCTGTAACAGCATAGAGTGAATTATGGACGGTCCGCAAACTCCTCTCTCGGGTCCCGTAACGTTGTAATCCGGTTTAATGCAGCATCGTTTTGCTTTATTACGCGCGGCAGCGCGCGGTGCGTTCTCGACGCGACAGCCAAAACATTGTTGGCACAACGGAACATGACTAGCGATAAATCACGGTTCGCGCGGTGCTGTATGGGCCTCCGAAACGAATTTCACCGGTGCTTCTGAATCGAACGGGAAAGGGACCAGACTCCGAGCCGCGTCGACACCGACGCCGACCCGCAGCAACTTCCTCGGGAAACAAAGGGCTTAATGTTTCGCGTATCGGTTGTCTGTAACTGAAACTGCGAGCTGCCACCTGCGAGAGATTAACTTGTTTCAAGTTCTCGGAAGACTCGTGTTCCCCCCAACGGAAGATCGATAGCAAGACGTTTGATTGCGTACACCGAGCTTCGACCGTTGCACAGTAGTTTTCGCGTTTTTCGGACGATCCAGGATCGTTTGGAATCGTTTCACGATAAATCTTAGAACGATAAAACACAAACGCGATAAAAAAGTTTAAGTTTAAAATGATTTGAAAAGAATATTGCATATACAATAATTATTTTAGTGAACTTTCTACTCCATATCCAGAGGATACGAGAAACCAGTTTATAAACATTAACGATCGAACCGCGTAAAACAGCGAAAAAGCATTCCTACAAAAAAGTACGCGAACAGTCGTGTTTCCGATTAGCGAAGAGTGTACAACGAGGAGCATTACCAGTAAAAAATAGCCACTTACTCGGAACGAAGCGTAATAAGCGAAATAATTTATTCCATCTAATTTTCGCTCTATCAAAACGATCGAGTCTCTCGATACGATGCACCGGCTTGACTCTGCCGACCGCGGCCGCCGCGCCGATACACCGTATAATCTAGCGCAGCTAACAAGAGAGTTTCCGATCTTTTCATCGGCACTTATCGACAGGAGCTGACTCTCCTCTCGCGTATTCGCTCTGCCAGAGGTGGTATCCCGCGCTCGTTCGTTTTCTCCGGTTATCCACGTTTACAGACTGCTTGAGCGTAACTTTTTTATTCGGCCGATGCTCGCCGGTAGCGTACCGATCTCTTCTGTGCGGCACGGTGCGGCGTCTGAAACAAGGGGTACCGGTCTTCCGTTTCTCGTGGACTCGGCTCATCCCGATCGTCGGAGGAAAAAAAGAAGAGAACAAACCAAAAAGAGGGGAGAGAAATCGCAAAAAAGCTGGCAGCAGATCGAAACCGTGGAAAGAGATCCGAGAGGAGGAGGTAGAGGTATCGAAAGCGATGTCTCGGATTCGATTGGATCGTGTGAACCGGGGCCGCTCGATCCGCGAATCAACCCCCTCCCTTTCTCGCTCCGATGTCTCGATCTTTTGCGTTTTTTCTCCGTTTTTGCCGATCCGTCCGCATTGCTATGCTCGCGGCATTTTCTGGCACTCGCACCTCGCCTTTCGATCTAGCGGATCCGGTGATTCCCAAGCGAATCGACGATTCTTCTGCCCTCTCTCCGCCCCCCCCCCCCCCCCACCCCTACCTTTCTTGGTCGTTTCTCCGAATACCGAGGAACACGTGTCGCCGGATGAAATCTTTTTGTACCCTATCCCCACCCTCCGTTCTCCACGTAGCATCCTTGACGTAACTCGGTTTTTCTCTCTTCTCTCTGCGGAGCGAGCCGGCGATTATCGGTTAAACGGTGAACGGCGCCGTAACGAAGCCCGACGATTCTTCTTCCCCGATGATCGCGACATCGTGTTCGCTTTGTGCAACACCGATGCGACACGACGCGACGCGACGTACGGTTTCGGTAACTGTTACACGCCTGCCGTCTGCCGTGCCGCGTCGCAACGTTTCCCTCCAGAGCGAAGGCCCCGTGGGAACTGATCGCGAGTTACCGATGTATCAGATCCGATTCCAAGGTTATGCTATCGCGAAATGCAACGTTGGAAAGTAGTCACCTTCCTCTGCTGATCTTGAGTTAGACGCGCGCGCGTATAGTTTCGCGTACGAGTTGCATTTCAGGGATTTCTCGAACGACGCGGTCCGCGGTCACGATCAAGTACAGAGGTGACTGCAGCGTTGCTGTAGGTGCGCGAGACGATTACGTCGAAGAGGTATTTTCTTTGGAAAAATTTAATGGCGCCACAGGTGGGAAAATAGTAGAGGTAGAGGTACGACGCGAATCGAAAACTTTGATATTCTCGAAGAAGCAAAGTTCGAAGGAAACGCTTGGTTAGCGTCTGCCCGAGCGAAGTCGTCTCGGTCGATCGACGCGATTTCGCGTTCTCTAGCACGTTCATCTCGGGGATGAACGGGGAACGTACGTGCCCGTCGGGCTTTCGAGCGACGACGGCCACGAGCCAAGGTGAAAATGCAGCCCGGCATGCGAACCGGTCGAAAGTTTCTATACCGAACGCGAGGCGAACGGCGATCGTGTTACGCGAGCCGAATACGTTTGTCGGGGATGATTTACAGAGATGAATCCCGTTTGATGGAGGAGAGCGGCCGAGAGCGGCGCGCTCGATCGTCGTCGCTGGCGCCTGCCAATGCCAACAACGTCGTCGCGAACCTAGCCTTCCTAGTTCCCACGTGCTCCTTAAGTCCGGTTCTCACGAGGCCCCTGTGGAATCTGGAAGAGAGGATCTGTCACTTGCGATTGTGCCGATTACGATTTACCGATGTTCCCCGATCGTTAATCCGTTGTATTAGCCTGTAAAGGCGCGGTTCAAAGGGGATCGGCGCTGCCCAGGGATTTTTTATATTCCTACCCGCGGAACCGGTTGCCACCATTTTATTCGCGAGATCCCGTGATTTATGGCCGATACCTTTCCAGGCGGGAGAAGAAAAAACGAAAAAGAACGACCGACTTTAAAAATCGGATTTTCTCCTTCGTCGAACGCCGCGCCGACACCGACACCGACATCGAATCGACATCTCGCACCGACACCGACACCGACACCGCCACCGACACCGCCACCGACACCGACACCGACACCGACACCGACACCGTCATCGACCGTTGACAATTCCGATCGACGCAACTCGCCTGCCTCTTCACCGGAGATACTTCTTGTTCTTTGCGTTGCGACGCGACGCGCGACGTATCGAACTATTATGTTGCATCGTGTGCAACGTAATATTAACAGTTGAGGCATCCAATCTTTTTCCGTTTTTTTTTTTTTTGTCAAACTATACGTAGATATACATACATCGTGCTTTTGCCTGGAATTCGACATCTGTGAAATTTTTCCTGCAAGCGTTCCCTCTGGTCGGACGCGTTTGCGCGCGGAATCGCGTGGCATGACGTAGACTGAAATCACGCTCGAAATCGCGCCGTTTCTCGGTAGTCCGTAATGATCATAGCCGCGTTATCGGAACCCTCCTGGACGTGGCTGAAACGAGCGAGCGACCGTTTCCGATTGGCCGCCGCCGGTTATCTCTCATCTGCAACGAGATTGCCAGAACTCGGCGCGAACAGGCTTCTTCGGAACCTTGAGCGCGAACCGGCGCGAACACACGCCGCGCGGCGGTAAACTTTTCCCGGGGAATTCCGCGTATCTCGGTTGCACCGTGACCGAGAGCTGTTCGCGGATCGCCTGGAATTCGTTCCGCGATTCTTTTCTGCAAAAACCACACGGGAAAACAGCTTGGCGGACGTCGATCGTTGCCGGTTAATAAGGACGAACTTTGCCGGCAATCGTTCCGAGACGTCGCGTCGCGTCGCGTTAACGAAATCCTCGCACCTTTTTTCTTGGACAAACAAGATCCTACGAGCGGTTCGGTGCTAACGCGGTGTAAGTCGGTATGTATACGTATTTGTCCGTTTGTTTTGAAACCGAGTTATAGCTCGCTCCAATTTTTAGATACACCCTGTATAGGGATGGTAATTGTCTTATTAATACTCAGCGGACGCTCCAGTTTGCGTCCGCGAACGTTCTTCGGTGAGGATCGGAATGTATTATTCATCGTCGCGTAACAGACGCGCCTATTCTTGCGCCGTTGAACCTAACGAGGAAAACTACTACGTCCGGAGCGCACCGTTCAATGAGTTCTCGCGATTTCCTGGACGCGGATAGTCGCGATTTTCCCCTACCTCGGAACAGAACTGTAGTAATTTTCCTCGCGCGCCTCCGGAGGATCTCGTCGAGCCTCTCCCGGAAAAAATTTTTCCGGCCGACGCGCGACACCCGTCGCATTAACCCACTGTCTCTCTGGCACGTAGCAATATTCTCGTTCGGCTTCGCAACTGGAACGATTATGCGTGACCGCATCGTTTTTCTCGCTATCGAACGGGCGGCTAATTAATCGGTCGTCGTTAAGCGTTTACCGACAGTCGGCGCGGCGCGCGGTACAACGCATCCATGCGATTCCACGTTTCTTCTAACTGGTGCGGAGGACGAGATTCGTTTCTTCCGTCGCGTCGCGTCGCTTGTATTTTCCACGATACCTCGGGGAATCTTCCTCGATCGAATCGTTATGTTCCGTTGAGCCGGTACCGGTGACGAACGCGAAGCTCTCGTCTTATCGTTAGGGCGACACCGTCGTAATCGCGTTACATTCTATGATCTTTTATTTATCTATTTTCTAGTAAAATGGTAGCACGAGGATTAGTATTCGGTACATTCGCATTTCCCCGAATGATTTATCGGTTATTTGGACAGTTGTCTGCTGGTAGACGCGCGTCGCTCAAGGTCCCCGGATCTCGGATCGACCGTACCACGGAAACCCTCGTTCCTCCGATTCAACGATCGTTTTTAGCTGCGAGCATATCGGAATCCCGGAGACACGGCCGTCCCGTCGGATAATAAAAGCGACGGATGAAACGAACGCACCGCGACTCGATCGGTCAGTTTTCTTGGCTCGTAAATTGACACGTGCCACCGCGTACGCTTGACAGTAGTACGAACGACCGACTCGCCGACAGCGGATCACCGGTCGCGCGATTTTGATTTAAGACTGCCCCTAATTCTGGCTGGATTCCAGCAGTATCAACTCGATACGTACAATGTCCGTGAGCGGCGAACTTTTCGTCCCGATATATATGTACACGTATGGACGTATTGTCGTTTAAACTTAAATGTTTAAACTCGTATAACGTGGAGGATTTCCAAGACTGTACCATATTGTATATCCTGTTGTACCGAAGCTTCCTCTAAACTATTTTCGATCTATTTTTAGCATTCGAACGTGACTCGTTCCGATAAAAATATACCGTATCTCGCTTCGCGAGACTATAACACGACTACCGTCTCGTCTTTCGCGGCGCCGCGCCGCGTCGGTCTAGTAGTGTCACCGATAACCGAATAGTCAGCTTACATCCTTCGCGTTTCCGGCGCCAGAAAATGATTCTGCCGAGCGCAACTTTTAAACAAACAAACAAACAAACGAACACGAGTATTTCTTATAGAGTTAAGAGTGTTAGGAGCACGCTACTTACCAAGTAGCGGGACAGCGTGTCGAATGTTACCAAGTTTTCTGAAATCCAGCCGATATCGAACAGCGCAGCGTTCAGACCGAACGAAGAGCGGGAGATTTTCGGCTAGGAAGAAGTCGCTGTCGAGAAGAGCGTGTTGCGCGGCGCGACTGGACCGTCGCATACCGATCTTCCGCTCGGCTATGCATATAGGTTGCGAGACGTAGGTATGCTTATCGGTAGAAAACGACGGGACGGTGCGGTGGGATCGGCCGAAAGGCTTGGCCAATACAAATGCATCGCATTACGCGTGCACTGACTCGAGCCGCGGCCGCAAGGTCGGCATTTCTGACGCGCGCATGACATCACGTAGGCGTCCACGATGGAATATATCGTCCGCGCGTATAATACTCGACGCCCGCGCGAGCAGACTCGTCCGGTTCCCTCGCAAACGATTTGTCGGATGTCTCTGGCATCTTCCTGGCTCCGCGAATGGATCGTTAAATCTAGGGGATAAAATCGGAGATGGAAGGTTGCGGTCGTGGCCTCGGACCGATGCAAATCGGGACTCTTTACGGGGCCCGGCCGGATAGATCGGTCGCGCTCCTTCGACGGAGCTACGCCGATCGAGTCCCTAAAGCTTGATCGACGCTGCCAGTCCGTTCCCGGGACTACCATCTCAATTCGTTCGTACATTAATCGATGCCATTTCGATCGGGCGCGCAGTTTGATTCGCATCGATGATCCAGACGAGAGATACGGTCCCGATCCGTTCAAATGTTACTCGATACGCCGCGAAGAGGCTACAACGGTCGGCCGACTCGCAACGAAGGCTTAGTCATGCCGCGGGTACAGGCTCTCTGCTCGAGTGTCGCTCGATTCAACCTATCCATCGATCCGACGCTCGATTTACATGTACGGTTCACGGACGATGGGGCTGTAGATGATGCGACGACGACGATGCCGTTGGTCGCCTCTGCCCTTCGCAGCACCGCGGGCTTACGATTCGATTTTACGAGGGGCGAGGTCGTCGGAGCTTATTGTACGCAGAAATCTTTTACTTACAAAGATCTCTGCGCGTTTTGCCGTTTCATTTTCAACAGCAGATTTATTCATGACCCTTTTCTATGCAGCGATTTATCTATTATTACCAAAATGCATTCTAAAACTCGGTGTTTTTCATACATGCAAGCCTTCATCGAGAAATTCCAAAAGAAATCGAAACAGCGCAAATTAAATGTACACAAATGTGAGTCTCTTCGTTTCTACATAGGTATCCAACAAACTTTGAATCGATTTCGTATTTTCGCGTAGCTTTCTCCGACTCGACGATCACGCGCGCAGCACCCGGGAGAATTCATGCGGATGAAAACAAGATTGCAGCTGTATCGCTGGCGCGCGCGCACGCGCGCGGCATATACGTACGAATCCCGGCGTAATCTTATCCGATAGGCTGCATCGTCGGTGTTTCATCGTTGCAGTCAGCTTTGTATCGTCCCGGCGACGGTACTCGGCCAATCATAGTCGGACCGTGAACCAGCCACCCGCGTTCTGAAATAATACATACGCTAAAAGTGTAGTAGACGGGATCGTTCGCGTAACGAGCGATAATGATCGCGCGGCAGGAATTAACGTCGGCTGGCCACGTGTCCGAAAATAAACGGAGATAACGTCAGGCGACGGTGATCACGCCTTGCGAACTCGTTCCTCATTTGTTTCCATCAGTTTCATGGAACGGGCCCGGTCATCGTTGCGCGAAGCGTGCGCCACACCACGCCACTCCACACCACTCCGCGCCACGCCGCGCCACGCCACGCCGCGCCACGCCACGCCGCGCCGCCTTATTCCTGAGTCACTCGATAATACAGCTGGTATTTTTACTGACCGACCTCACACGGCAATTCCCGGTTGGTGCGACCGCGTTGATGGATGTTGCACGACCAACACCGACGTCCATCGTCGCTCGCCTCGTCTTCAAGTGAAGGGCGAGTCCAAGATCCGCTCGGCTTTTCGACTTTTTGCTCGTTCTTCTCTGTTCTGCTTTTCTCTGCTCTGCTCTGCTCTTCTTTGCTCTGTTCTGTTCTGCTTATTGAACGAAGAGGAACGCGTGACGGCTAAATCCTTCGCGTTTCTTCCTTCGAGAGTTATTTCGCCGCGGTGGATAGATGCGCCGAAAGGGTACGGGCTTGATCGTTAAAGATGAGTCTGATTTTTCCAAAATGTTTGCTCAATGGACCCTCGAACGTCTGGTTTGGCGTTGATACGGCGTAATGTTGTTGATATATCCTGCCATGGTAACTCGAGCGTTTTCTATCTGAATTTCATACAAAGAATGTAGCTGATAAGGGCATTATTTTTTATTCGTCGTTACGATGCTAACGAGTTAATTGGGAAAGCGTAAAATCGTATGTATTACTGCCAGGAGAGACAGGAATCGTGCGAGCAGTGCGCGCATCTTCAAGATCAGCGACGTGCGGGAGGTTCGCGGAGCGCAGAGACCGCATGCCTGATGGGTTAACAGTGACTTTAAAATGCGATGACCGAGGAGGCCAGTTCGTGTCCCAGCGGAGAAGAAATTACGAGGAATCCCGAGTCGGCTGCGGCGCGGCGCGGCGCGGCGTCCCGCTTTGCGCATCTGGGAGGCCGGAGAGCCCAGGCTCTCCGACTTGTCCATTTCCCGCCGCGCGACGTCCCTTTGAGTCTTGCCTCGACACCCTCGACGCCCTCGACGCTCTCGACCCGTCGCGTCTCGCGCCTCGCGCGAACGACCGAATCCGGCCGCGATTCGAATTTTTTTCGGTCCCGGAGACACGCGATTTAATGGGACAATTGAATCAGAAACCCGGAGCTTCTTTATGACGCGTTCTTTTAAATTAGAATTCCTCGCGCAAAAGCGGATTGCTCGCTTCTAAATTACAAGAATTCTTATTAAGCGCCTCGAGCACCTCCACGAGGTGCTAATTAATATTCTCTCTTTCTCTCTCCGCGGGCTCTCCCGTTAATCGAATCGTTCAATTTCAAGCGCGACCGAACCACCTTTTACCGTCGCATTTTCAGAATATTATCGATGATTTAGAATACTATCCGGCTGAACACTATTCGTCTCTTTCGAATCGAAACGTATTCGTACGCGCATCCAAGGATCGTAACCGAAGTTGCGGTCGCGATGAAAGGGTTAGTAACAGGTCCACGGGTACGATTACTAACAGTTGACGTACTTATTATTCGAACGCGCAAAATGACGTGCCAACGACTTAATAGTACCGGAAGAATTACCGTTCGCCAACGTACAAATCGATCGAAACGGTACGTTACCGGATGGCAACGTAATAAATTGCCGAAGAATTGCATTTAACTCTAAGAATTTTCTAACGATGCCGCGTCGTTGCTCCAGCATGAAACAATCGACGTTTCTGACAAATTTTGTTTTATCGTTCCGCACCTTTCTGTACGACAATTCATGGACCATGGCAATCTTACGATTACCGAGCCGTGCCGAGCCGAACAAACATGTAGAACTCGTCGTACGAATCGTACGGTACGATGCATCGTAACGCGGCGCGGGGCCCTTCTTTGAAATGTGCCGAGGCGTGTCCGCGACGCCGTTCCGTCGCGATAAATTCGTGCAAAAACAAAGAAAAAGGAAAAAGAAGAACAGTGCTCGACCGCTGCATTCCCTAAAGCTTATCGCTGGTTATCATCGTCTCGAGTCGCTCGCGCGACAATAGTTTCACGGTGGAGCACGCGGCATTCTACCCCTTTCTCATCCATCGTTTCACCTTCGTAAGAGGCTCGAGATTATCAAGGTTCGTCGAAGTAATTTTTCCCCTACAACCTAACACCGCCATAGCGCATCGTTGAATGCAAAATGCAAACTTTTTCAAACTTGTCTTGTTCAGCGATCGAAAGAATTGCTCGCAGCACGAACAACGAGAAAGAGAGACGAGAACGTTTATCCATCGGTCCCACGAAACGTGTCTCCGAGCGCGTGCATTATATGAAAGGTGCGTATATACATAGCACGCGCGCACAAATGGTGGGGGCAGTGCAGTGGCCCGTGCCGCCTGAAATACACGGACAACCGATTCTCTGGCACTCGACTCCATTCCGAGTGTGCCAGCACACCGAACATTTCTTCCCCTTGGCCGCTCTTGTCTCTTCTGGTGGTTCTCCTCCGCCCTCCCCCGGTTTCGCCAGTTTGCTCTTCAAACGCGAATCTTCTTCGTTCTTGGACCCCTGACCCCTGCCTCCTCCTGCTACCAGATCGCCGAGAGCTCTTTACGCGAGTGTTTCGCGCAAGGTTGCTCGGCAAATGTCCATACCCAGAGGGACGAGTCTAAAAGTTTCTTTCGTACTCGAGAAGTATCCCGATCCACTTACCTCTGACAACAATTTCGGTCGATCAAACGAATCGAGTATCTATCATTGCAATCCGTCGTATCCTCGATATCGAAAATATTTCCATTAATTCATCAACGATAAAGGCGAATCAAACTCTGTTCCCGTTTTTCACGGAAGAAATACGCTCGTAGAAAGTCGCGTCGCGTCGCGTCGCGTCGATCCCGCGAAATCAGAAAAACTCGAGGGCGGGGTAAGCGCGGTGTTGATGGTTGAGCCCGCTTAAAAAATATATTTTATACGATACAGCCTGGAAGAGTTTACGTTCTCTAAAAATATCGCGGCGTGGCGCGGCCTGGGGCTTCGGCCGCATAAGCGCGAGAGTGCCGCGAGGCATCGAAAGAACGCGTTTGTCAGGTTTTTAAAAGGGCCCGCCGCTCCCCATTATTAACAAACCAATGTTTTCGCACCTTGCTGCCAATAAACTTGCCTACCCCCGGACTTTATAACGTCCGCTTCTGCCAGCTCGTGACGCGTAGGTACACATCGCTCGGCTATCCCCGGTTCTGGCGGCTCTCCTCTCGCTCTGTCGTTTCCCTCCCTTTGTATCTTTTTCCGGCCTCGGTCTCTCCTCTCCTCTCGTCTCCTCTCCTTCTCTCTTTTTTCCTTTTGAATTCCGGTTCCCGCGCGCAAGCGCACGGGGCTCTCGTCTACGCGAAAAGAAACAAGTAATTTCGCGGTGAAAATCTCTGTCCGCCGAGCACGTCGCGTGTTCGAAACGAAACGCGAGGCTGGCTGGCTCGTCGCGTCGACGCGATCTAACGGGTGAACCGGAAACTGTACGATTCAACACCTTTTTTTAACCTCTCAACCCTCGCAGCGCGAACCTTAAACCTCGAACGAATCTGAAAATTAAAGCGCGAAACCGAATTTTATATAATCTAGAATCTAATTACACATCGATACACATATTTCTAAACATTTTGATTAGTAAGGATAATGAATATGCAAATATTTTTAAGAAATAACACTTTACCGTCCGCTTACATTCGAGTCTAGCCATATTGTAGATGTAGATGTAGATGTAAAATTTCACGGGAAGGTGAACGTTCAACCCGCGATTTGTATCGATTTATTCAATCCTCGACGCCGCCGTTGTGTACACACAGCGGCCATACAAACGAGATCGGTAATTGCGCGCGTAACGTGCAATTATGCAACATACGGCCCGATCGGTAAGGAATCGAGTATTTACAAGACCGATAATGATGGACATTAATTTTTTTGTCGGAATCGGCAACGGAACGGGTAAATGCCATTAATAATAGTCGTCGACGGGAAAAAGTAATAATTTTAGGTTGCTCGGCCTGCGAGGGAGGAGAGGTTTACGGTAATACGGTGTTTCTCTGTGGCGACTGCGTTCGTCGATGGGGAAAGTAATAAACTGATTACACCGATGCGATGGTATCGTGGATCGTGATCGGCGCGGCACGGCGCGGCGCGGCGCGGCGCGGCTCGGTGGTTCTGCGGTCGAGTACGGTTGCGCGACCGCGCTGTTAACAAATATCGTGTCAACTATTACCTACTTACGGATAACATTAATTACGAGCCAATCGGTACGGAATAAGCGAATATTTAGTTCGCGTATTATAATAACTGTACTACGGGTTTTCGTTTCAATTCGATCTACCGACTTGGAAAGATTCTGTACTCGCTCTCGTATTCGGATGTCGGGCTGGGGATGCGGCGCAATGCGGCACGGTGCAACGCGTCTATGCATGCGGTTATACGTATGTGTCTATACGTATATCTATGTAGCGTGCACCGACCGATTTCTCGCGACGAACGCGCGTTGCGATGGGTGGTCGCGGTGAATGGGCACGACCACCGTGATCCACGCGATACGTACCGCATCCGAGAATCCTTAATTTCGCGGTTCGTTAGGTAAACCACCGTTGAAAACGCGACTCGTGTTCCATGGACCCACAGCGGATCTCTATGTTTCTGTTACAGCTTCTTCGGGAAGAAGGTTTATTCGATCGCACGCTCATAGACTGGCTCTTCTTATACGTTCAGCGTCGGAACTGTTTTTCAGCTTTTCAAAACGCGTTGGTTGTGTTCTACATCCAGACAAATACAGCAAAATCGATAAAGTTAACGTTAACTTGGCCTGATTTTAATGAGAAAAATGTCAGGTAATAAATATGTTGGTACGGGAAGAGGAACGAACTTCTCGGTTCGATCATTGAAGCAGCGGGTAGAAACTTTTCACGAATATCGTGCACGTTTCTCTCGCCCGTATCCAGACGTTACCGTGGATAGTACGCGATTGGAAAAACGAAGAGGAGAGAAGGGACGCGACAGTCCGGTTAGCAATGGTTCGCGGTGATCCGGACCCGTACGGCAAATACGGTCATAATTACGCGTGTAAGGAAGTGTAACAGCGAACCTGCCCCTTTTCTCTCGACGAGGTTTGGCCATTTTCGGACGTGGCGGCCGTACGATCCGTGGCTCGTTCGAGTGTACGCGCGTACGCAACCGTGCATCGAAATGCGCTCGATTCGCTCGGTGCGCGCGAGCATCTCTCCTGTCGGTGTGTACTTGCGCACGATGTGTCTCGGCCGACTTATCGCGTCGTCCGATCTCTAGCGGGTTTCTGGCGCCAGTGGTCGCGCGAATTTCAATTATTCCCCCGGTCGATGTTTAATGCAACGCCTATCCGATTTTACCGCGGTCTAGTATCGAGAACTTTCTAGTGGCACGATTCGTTGTTGCCTCCCTTAAAAAGATTCCTCCGAAGATGGGGAACTCGAACACGCAGCCACCGCTTGAAATTCAACATTTCGTTCCGACGACAACAGGTATACGTATGTATGTACTCGGTTATACGGGTATACGACTTTTTTACTCTTGTGCAACCGGGTTGCGCGAGCAAGTGCCATTTTCCACCATATCACTTTCAACGATGTTTTATGTTATCGGGAACCGTCCCTGGAACGTCACGACGTTTATCATTCTTCGGGAAAGGAAGGCTCGTTCCGCGTTTCTCGAGGCTTCTCATGAATTCTCGGTTGTCCCCCCTTGGTCGATAAAATTCTACATAAACGATAATAATAATATTTATTTAATTCATCGTTGAAAAAAGTGCTACGGTTCGTATCTGAAAACTGAAGCTATCGAAAAGTTCTCCAGCTGTCGCGATCCGTGATAAGTCCCGTAAAAGCGATTCGCGTCCAGTCGTTTTAACATGTCCGTCGCGCGGTACTCTATCCAAGCAACGATGGTAGCCAGGGGTTCGAAGAGGCACGGCAGAAGTTGCGAAACGCGGAACGCGTTCGCGTACACCCGCTTAATCGGACAAATGTCAAAGCGGTCCAGAACTGTCGCGTTGTGTCAGCGTCTCGCGCAACATGGCCGGCGCGGCGCGGCTCGGGGAGAAGATGACTTCGTAGCTAGACGGACGCTAAAAAGCGTAAACAAAGAAAGAAAATAGCCGCGTATCGAGAAACGGTGAGGACGAGGTAGCAAAGGGGACGAAGAGGCTGAGGTTATAACGCGGGGGAATCCTCTTCGGAGCCACTCGTACGCTGTCGTCGAGACGGCAACTGGCGATGCGATGCCGAGTGCTATATATAGGTGGCCCTGAGTGTGCAAAAATCACCCTACAAAAATCTGGATCAAGGGGCCATTCACCAACTACGCCGAGCATCACGGTTGTGTCTTGCGTCTGGTACCCAACGCCGCGCTCCACGGACGTCGCCCTTCGTCGGCGTCATCGTTGTCGTTGTCGTTGTCGTTGTCGTTGTCGTTGTCGTTGTCTTTGTCTTTGTCGTCGTCTCCATCGTCGTTGAAACATCGTCACCGTTTGCCCCCGATGCAGCCTCTCGTCTGCTCGCTTCGACTCGTGCGACGGGACTTCCATATATAGTCAAGCCAGAGCCAAATCGAGAATGTTGTCGATAGCTGTCGTTCTTCCACGACTACGAGTTCGAACAGAATAATTTTATAAACGAAAGATAACGGTTCATTTTGAACCCTGCTTTTTACTCTATTTTGCTTCTTCTTTTTACTGTATTTTTTTGTTGTAGCATTCTCAATGTGAACGGAGCCAGGGCCGTCTACGTCCGCCGACTGTCTCCGAGCTCAAGAACAGCTCGATACGGCCCTGATCGGGGCTAACGCGTACACAGTGGTCCTCCGCTCGATCCGCGCTCCTAGCCGAGACACGGTTCTTCGGTGTCTGCGGAGCGACAGTTAACGTATCTGTTCGCGCGTTCCTCGCGAAATCCGCGCCATTTGTCATAACCCTCGATGCGACGCATTAACATTCCCGTTCTTGCGGCGAGACCTCGAGGACCTGTTCGACGCGACGCGACGCGACGCGACGCGACGATCGCCTAGCAGCGCTTCTTTTCTTGTTCTCCCGATGATTAAGGGTGGTGCGTCGATGACACGGTCGTCGCCTCGCGCCGAGCCGAGACGCTTCAGCTTCTTCCAACGTAACCGAGCTCCCCCTTCGATAACCGAGTTTTGCTGTCGGTTTTTCGACGATCAACGACGGTCTTTCGAGTTCCCTTTTAACCCCTCGCGAAATCGTAAATACAGCATTCCACAAAATACAACGTAGAAAAATTGTAAAAACACCTTTTAATATACCAAGTTTTGCTTACGTTCGTGTCATTGGGAATTTCACGCGGTACAGAAAAGGGTCGGAAACCGGGCGCCATTGTTACGCCGCGCCAGGCCCCGTTTAACCGTATCGCTGGGCAACGAATAAATTTATTCCGGGCTCGACTTAAAACACCGGTTCCAAATCGGCACCGGCACGGCCCACGAACAAAGCGGCATTGTGTTACAATGCCGCGGCAATAAAATATCGCGCGTCTGTCAACCACCGACACGGTTCTTCTTCCTCCAGATGCATTTCAAGAGATATGGAAATGCGTCCGGCGAACCGCGCGAGCTCCTCTTCGAACACGATTTTGTCGTCTTTAACCGACAATCTGACGGTTTTAGAGCGTATTTCTATGGGTGAAATTTTAAAAAGAAATTCGAAGCGGGTATCGACGCGAGGCTTATTAACATCAACGTCAACGACGAATTCACAGTTTACTCCGATGCGTGAAATAAAAATTGATAATAGCGATGCGTAACTTGTGGTATTTTCCAGTTCTCGAAAACATTGTGAAATATTGACGGGCCGGCTTGAAATTAACGGCAATTAACTGGTTTCGATCGGTGTCTTCTGGATCGACGAGGGAAGAAACGAGGTCCTTCGTTGAGAAGCGAACATCCGCCCACGCCACCGCAGGATATTAACTCTGCCCACCTCGTCGCGCGAAACCTTTCGACCGGACTTTATAAAACTTTGCACGTCACTGTATACAGAATACTTGGAAATCTTTGCGAAAGATTGTGCCGTTGAAATTTATCGGACGAAACGAAAGAGCATAGGCCCAACGAAGCGAATGATGTAATTTTTGCGGAAACCTTAAAAACGTGACCGGTATGCGAGCGAATCGCATACGTTCGTGTACCTTGGGAGACGGAATGCGGGAGAACGTAATGAAATAAGAATTCTAATAACTTACTTTGATATCGGTACTTTCTACCGTTTCCTAACACTTTGACGGTCGCTCGTTCCATTGTAAAATTTATTATATGTATGTACAATATTGCTGACATTTCCTGAAATCCCTGGCATACACCGTACAATTTCTAGAAATAACTATACCTGTTCCTTACAAACGCAAACGATCTCCGTTATTTTACCTGCTAAACGTAATACTCGGCTCGTTGTATTTCATTTATGCGCGTCTAACGCGTAACTCAATTTTAGAAATGCAAAAACTTCGGTGACGTTTTTCCTAAATTATCGCTATACCAGGCATCGATATCCGTGTCGGTGTGCAACCCGTATCTACATTTTCGTATTGAATTGGTATCGAGCGAAACAGAGTATGTATGTACCTCTATCTATAAACGCCTGAAATTTCGATAATATGTATACATATGTATGTATATCGATACTTCCTATCGAGTATCACCGGTAATATTGGTATCGATACGACTGCTGCCTGTGGATCGTATCGCGTTCGGTTCGTTAAATTCCACGACGGACTATTAGCGCGAAAATGGGGCAACCCCGTGGAATCGCGTGCAAACGGTGGAACGTGTAGCGGCGATATTCGACCTGTCCGGCTCGTCCGCGTGTCGATGCATCGATCGTAGGCACGCGTAGGCATACTTCGGGACGCGGGTACCGCGAAGGTGTCCACCCACGCGAAACCTGTAGCCGAGGGAGCAGGTACGCAACGTCGGTCGCGGACTTATCGTAGATAGCCGAGAACACGCGGCGAGACACGTATGTACTTGCGCCGACGTCGAAGAAGTCGCGGGCGCTCCGAGGTCGCCTACGTTTCTACCCGCTTGCTGCTCGCGACAACCAACCTATGAGAAAGTGGCTGACGCACGGTGCGGCGGTGGCGGTGGCGATGGCGATGGCGGTTCCGTTTCCGGTTCCGGTGCCGGTGTCGGTCTTAGCGTCGCGACACAGCCGGTGCGGCTGTCACCGCGGCTGCGGCTACGAACTCGTAGACCAGGATTTGAATCGCGCCGACACTTCTGACATTTTTTCAAGCGTTATCTATGAAAAACTGTGGCGTTCGGGTGGTGGTTTGGAACCCAACTTAATAAACCGTAGGTCCAACTAGCCGTGGCCGCGGTCGTGGCACGGCTCGGCTCGGCGCGGAGCGGCGGGCGGGCCGACACCGGAAGATGAAGATAGCGGCCCCATCTTCGACGAGACGCCGCTCCGTCTTCACGGCCAAAGAGAAAGAGACGAACAACCGTTGCGTAAGGAGACGACGTTGTCGCGCCTGGTTCGTTCGTCTCTTCGTATTTTCTTCGCCCTGTTTTTGCCCTTTTTTCGATCTTATTTTCGTTACTTGTAGTTACGTTTCTTTCGGTTGTTTTTTTTTTTTTGTCGCGCCGATCCCGTTGGTAGTCGCGAAGACACGCGACGTCGCCTTTATTTTGGTCCGAGCTCGCGACTACTCGCCCACGGGAACACCTTTTGACGCCGCTGCGGCTAGTGCAGAGATCTTGAGTTTCCAAGCAAGTACGAACCGAATGGCACACCGGCGCGGCGAGGCGACTGGATTCTTAGCTCTATTCGATTTCCTCCGGGAAGCCTCGTCTATTATTGTACATAGCACATGCTGGTCGCGTTGGTTGTAGATCTATCGACTGGTTAAAAAATTGGGGCCATTTTAGCGTCGTTTTGGCGACACGATTCAGCGACTCGATCAGCTGTATGCCCATTTTCCCACATGAAAATAATGTAAAAATATATATTTAAACGATCGTTTCGTTGGTTCGCGTTCCTATGTACATACATAAAATTCAAATAGAATTTTCTCCGTATCGATTTTCTCTGCATGCACATATATATACTGTATATGTACCGGTTAGTTTTGGTCATCTCCGACGAACAGCGCGTGCAAAATGTCCATCGGCAAATCGAGCGCACGCGAGCGCTTTACGAATTTCTGTAACCTGGTCGCAGACAAAATTAATAACTCGGCCGGCTCGGCCGCGTTACACGTCGCGGTTTATCGTTCTCGAAATCTGTGCGAACCCCTACGTCGGACGTCGACGAAGAAGAAACACGAGGGACGAAAAACGAGGAGAAATTATCGCGGACCCCTTGCCAACTTCTTGCAACTTTCTGAACGTTTTGCCGCGTTATACGTATACTATATGTATATCCAGTATCCAGTTTATCGAACACCGATATAAATAACACTGAAACGTGTTGCCTGTCGGGAATCCAGGCCGCGACGTTTTTGCCTGACGGTAGAAAAATTTCATGTCTTTTTTCCCCGGTCGAACTTCGCGTCGAATAAAACGCGACGGAGGCGGAGAAATGATCGTCGTCGAGTCGTTGCCAAGATTTCTTCTGCAACTTTCTCGACGTTCGGAGGGTCGAACACGCGTACACAGTGTCCCAGGAACGAACGAGAATGAAAACAACCCGCCGCGTTTTAGCTCGATCGTCGCGTTCGAAGCAACTCGCTCGATTTTTAATTTCCATTTTGCTCGAGAAGTCGTTTTGATAATTACATCGGCTAAATAATATCTTATATCTAACTATCGAAAGCAATCTAAAATAAAAAATTAGTATTTCACATTTATTCGCGGTTCGCGATTCGCACGAACACTATGCGGAGATGAGGCGCGTAAAGCGAGGAGGTGAGGAGGCAGGCTGCGTCCAATCCTGCATCGGACAGACGAGTCAACGGTCGACGGCTCGGATATTTTCGGATTAACAGTAGTCTATCCTGTTGTATTTTTCTTAAACGGAACCCGACGAGGATTCATCGCGGTTCATCGAACTCTCGGACTAGAAGCGCGCGCGCGCGCGCGCGTACCACGTTATCCTAGACCGGCTGCGTGTCTGAGAATAGTGGCGGGAAACCGCGGTTCTCGGAATTCGCGATGAACTACGCGGAAAGCTGCTGTTCGCTCGCTAGTCATCCTAACGCTTTCGCGCTTTGGATATACATATGTATACTTCGCGGATTAATCTTCCACGATTACTCTTCAACGCGATATGTAACGCGAACGCAAGAGTCTTTGACACTTGTTCAACGATCGAGTTCAATTTACCAGTTTGCTATAAACGAACTCGTTCGGTCTATTTCAAACTTCAAATTCGAAACAATTCGAGAGTTTTGGTATATTTAGAACTTGTTGGTTTATAAATACAGTAAAAGCTCGTTCGTTGTCCAAAGGCCGGGTCTGAGAAATGGACAACGAACGTGGAGGGACACGCTTTTT
>CM052216.1:67338-171221 GCA_028454225.1 Lasioglossum leucozonium | reverse complement strand
AACGAGCGTAGAGAAGATTTTGGACAACGAACGAGCTTTTACTGTACATCGGTCGAACAAAGATTTCTCAAAAACGATCATATTTATACTCGATCGACTCTAGTGGATTATTAGGTCATCCCATAGGTTCGAGACGCGACGCTTCTTGTTTTTTTTTTACGGTGCTCGAAACACGACTCGAGTGCTAACATCGGTGGACGTCTGTTTTCATCGCGTACCATCTCTTTCATTCGAAGTCACCGAATCGTGCCAGTGTACCGTACCGTTGCTTTTTGCCCCCACTTGTATCACAAGAGTCGCGTCTGTGCCGCGACGCGAGGACGGTGGAAAATGGAAATTTCCGTGCTCGATTGTCTTTATTAAGTATCCCGGTGCATCAGACTTCGTTATCGCTGATTCTCGCAAATCGCGGCCAATTCGTGGACGCACCTAATCCTCCGACGCTCGCTCTTCCATTGTGCTTAATTTATGCTAATCCGTTTATGCAAATCTACGGCGATTCGCGCGAACATTCTAGACGGCACGGCGCGACGCGACGCGGCACGGCGGCAGCAGTCGGTCGCCTATCGTTTTCAATTTTCTTCAAAGTTGACTCGGAGTTACTTTTATCGCAATATCCAACCGAATTAGCGAATCTATGATTTAAACTTGTGAAAGCAGTTTTATAATTCCTAGTAAAAATTCTTCTATAACATATCTATTTCTATTCTTTGTTTTTAAATCATTCTTGCGATTATTTTAGCGCGATAAATTGAATTTGGAAAAATGACAGGAATTCCGCAGAATTCCGGCCATTTTCAAGCGCGCCCGAGCAAAGCACGTCCGTCCAACTCTCATCCGGGGCTGGTAGCTTTCCGCGAATTCGACTAGGAATATGTTTAGACTCGCGCAAGACCGCGGTTCAAGATAAAGCATACAAGATTTCACAGTTCATAAGTTCCACCACCGGAGTCAACGGTCTATGAAACGTTGGTATATGGGCCAAATTAGTACCAGCCACACTATACTCCACACACCGACACGGCTACGACGTCCTATTCTCATCCTTCCAATAATAGATTAAACGTTTAGCGAGATTCGACGCCAATGTTCTATCGGCGCGGCGCGCGGTTGCGTTCTCTTATTCTTCGTAGTTTCGCGATAGACACCGCGAATCCTCCCGCAACCATGGCAAAAGTCAATCGAGAGAAGAGCACGCGTCTCGCTGTAACACGCTTCGTTCGCATTATGTTGCTTCGGTGTTAACCGTATTTTCTTTTCTTCTAATTCTTCATTTTCGTACGTTCGTAAAATTCTGAAAGTACAAGTTGAAGAAACATCAAAATTGAGAATCAAGAAACGCGCGCAGAAAAGCTAAATATAATTGTCAAGTGAAATAATAAAAAATTGGCTTTTCCGCTATCCAATGCGAATTGTGCAATTCGGTATCGATTCTACGATACGATACAGACTTAAAAATCAGAATATCCGTGTTGGGTACGTTTCCTAATAAATACGGAAAGACAAGGGGTCCATTAGGAAAATGTCAGATCGGATCGAGAAAACGTGTAGAGCGAGCGTGTACATACTTTGCGCCTCGTGCCTCGCGCCAGCCGTTCAAGCTTCCCTCCAACTTCGATTTCTCACTGTCGAAATTAATTCGCTCGATGGCTTTCTGCTCGCAATTCGAGCAATTTATCGGCCTTGAAACGAAGGGAGGTCGAGGAACGTGTAAGAAAACGGATGGAATTTCTCGAGTTTCCTGACAATTCAAAGTAATTCCGTCTATAAGTTATCTTTGGCAATTACTGTACACTGTAAATTCGGAAAGTACGCTTAACTCTGGAAACCCCTCGCGCATCTTGTGCTCTTCGAGACCTTTCTCACCTCGCTTACCAGCAATTCGAAAACGTTTATTTATTTATTATTTCTTTAATTTCACACGAGATTTTAAAAGAAACGAAATTTTTAATCTTCCAAGTACTACATACATATACAATACATATAATTTGTAACAACGCTTTCGCGTCCTTCTAAAAGAGACTTCCGAATTGCTACTAACTAGACGCTAGACGTACGATCTTCGCTCAACATACATATTCCCAAAACTTCCACGTCACCCGTATTCCATTAGGCGTTTACAAGCAACGCGACAAGACAACTCGCGAGCATCTCGCGTCACGGGGAGGGAGCAACGGTTCTAGAGTCTAGAGTCTAGAGTCTAGAGGGTACAAGCTTCTCTCGGTAGCGTCCGAATATTCGTGGTTCTCGAGGTATTTGAAGCTTTCGCCACCGTTCCGGTCACCCACCAAAATTTACAGTTTCCGAATTCTGAATTGTACGAAACAAGACCTCGAAGGAAGAACGACCTGCGGCGTTCGACTCGCATATTTGCGATGCGATGGCGTGTCGAGGTTCTCTCCTATCTCGGGCTCTTCGGGCTGCTTAGGACCGACTCTGCGCTTAGAACGACTTAGCACACGCGGTGCAACGACCTCGCGCAACGATCCTTACTGTGTGTCTCCTCCTCTCAGTTTCCACTCCCCCCCCCCCTTCTCTCTCTCTCTCTCTCTCTCTCTCTCTCGAGCATAGCCAAAGCAAACGGACAAATGGAGAACGCATGCGATACTCTCTCTCTCTCTCTCTTTCTCTCTCTCTCTCTCTCTTTCTCTCACTCTCTAGATGCACCCTCGAATTCAGCATCCGTCGCTGTTGTCTAATAAACCGACTGAAAATATTATCATGACACGATAGTCCCAGCCAACCTCCCGGTGCTAAAATCTATGCTAATCCATTGGATTTGAACAGATATCGGTACTTCCTGGTAGCTACGATTTTAGTGGATAGGCTTTTAAGAGCGTCAAATGTTTCGAGGTACATACTCGTTGCTTTAGAGGATTTCGAAATTATGGTGGCTAATAGAAGTTAAGTGATTCGTTCCTTTATTTTTGAGCTTTACAGTGAGAAACTTTTGGCAAGTTCTTGGAAATTTCGAGACATTCGCAGTTTTAATTGATTTAATGCGTTGAGAACTTGTTAAATTTGTAACTTAAACGTGTACGGATTAAAAGAAGAGACGTTGAACGCAGTTTGCCGATCTTCCAACCACCATACGTCCCGGTTCGACGCGTCAAGACCACCCGACCCGTGTAATACCTGGTATTTCGGCGTGGCGAAATGTGGCGCGGCGTAAAGTCGTTTCTTCGAACCTAAAGATAAAATCTGAACCGTATAATACGTCGAAAAGAGTCTCTCGGTCGCGTTATTTTCGGCGTGACGGCTCGACGGGAATTTATTTTTACGCGGAAAAGGAAAGGACGTCGTAACGCGGTCATACATAGGCCGCGACCCGTCTTTTCTCTCGGATTTTTTGTTGCCTCGGCGGGTTTCTCTTTTCTTTTTTTCCTCGGTTCAGGCGGAAGAAGGTGGCACCGCGTCACATTTAAACGAGGCGACGCGACGCGACGCGACGGCCTTGCGCGCGAATGGATCGTGCTCTTTTTTCCTTCTTTCTCCGTGGCTCGCCTCCTTTACCACTGTGCAACGGGCAGTGCAGCGTGCAACTGCACACAAGCCGCCTGTCTTTCTTCTTTTCCACCGTCTGATCGTCGTCTCGGCGATTTTTCAGCGGCCACCGCACCGGCACCGGCACCGGCACCGGTACCGGCACGGTTGTTCGCCGTCCCCGGGTGATTCAGAGCCACGGCGATTAATGCTTCTCCCTCGGCTGCCGATGCCGCCGCTACTTCTGCTGCTGGCGAGAGAGTCTTTCCATTCGTTCGTTCGTTCGTTCGTTCGTTCGTTCGTTCATTCATTCATTCCGCGGTTTCACTTTTATTCCGTTCCCGAATAAGGAGAGGGATCGCGCGCCTCGTGAATCGACCGAACGAAATGGAAAGCTGTTCTCCGGACTCCGGAACGGTTTAGACTCGCTGCGGGGGTTACGGAAATGTTATAGCTGCGGGGAACCGCATGGCTCGAACGCAAATATGTAATCGAGAAAATTTCGAAATAGAGTAACCAACAGGTTGATAACATACGTTACATACCGGTACATAGAATGATCGATTTCAAAAGCTTGCCGGAAGCAGAAGAATTTGGTTTTTTAACAATTAGCCTTAGAATTAGCCAATTGGCGTATGCTGCTTTCCAAAGAATGTACATATGTATGTATCAAGAATGAATTCGTGTAGATTTTCTCCTGAAATGTCACCGGTTCCACCAACGCTACGAAACGTTCGTGGAATAATGATTTATTACTTGCGGATCGAGTAGAAAATTATCGAATACGTAGTAGCATATCGCACCGAATCGTCTCATGTAATTTTTCTAGGAACAGCTCTGAAAAAGGCAATGTAATAATTCGAACACTGAATTGGATCTGTTACAGAGTGCACGTTCGGCAAGCAGATACGGGAACTGGGCTCCACCTGGTTCGCGGATTTGGGCCCGCCCTTCGGAGTCATGTACTGCATCAAATGCGAATGCATTCCGGTACGTGTTAAAGTGGGTGTGCCATCGCGCGCGGTCGCGCGTGTCCGTGCGCGAGCACGTCTATCTGTATCGGAGGCGGTCTGGTCTCTGTATTCGTCCGTGTCCGACCTTTAACCCTTTCCAAGCTCGCGCCGCTGCGCGGTACCGCCACGTACAACATTACGTTTCTATGGAGCGGGGCCGACCTGACGCGACTTTTACGGAATTCACGCCGACCAGTCCCATAGAAACACCCTACCTCCGCTGCTCCTACAGCTCGTTTCAAACAACCAACGCGATCGAATCTATGCAGAAAACGTTTACTTCGAATAAAAATTCACAGTCTACGGACATAAAGCAGGGGACGGTAGAGAACGCGACAAGCTGTTTATGCAAAACGATCGTATTTTTTTATGGGTCGATCGAAATGGATCACCCTGTACACAAAAATCCCCCACGTAATCGCAGTTTCACGAATCCGGACTGCGGGGAAAGAATCGTTCTACGGTCTCCGGTGCGGTATAATCCGATCGCGATCCAAGTTTCTCGGATCGTTGTTTCCGAGAAGGTCGCGACGCGACGGTGCGGTGGTGGCATTGCCCTTTGGAGAGCGCTGTAGATCGGCGTAACGCGCCGAGCACGGACTAAATCTCGATCTGGGTGACGTGACCCACGAAGACTCGGCGTGCTTTCTAATCCCATTCCTGGTTCGAGACATACTGGCGTCCGCTTCTATAAGTTAGTTGGGTCTACCGGCAGCGCGTAGAAATGTGTGCGCGGATCGTTCCACGAGCAGATCATGGCTCGTCGCGTCGCGCGTCGCGCGTCCCGCCATGCCCGCGTCCCTCGATGCTAATAGAAAATACCAATTTTGACCGTTTACGATTTTGGAGCATCGCGCGAAGCTTCTTTATCTCGAGAGGGCCCTTTGTTGCTCGAGAAACGTACCGGGCGCGGGCGGTGGAGTTTCATCAACGTGCATCGAATCCAGATTTTTAGCGGTCGGAACACCTTCTATCGTGGCATGGAACAAAAGCGGCGATTAAACGAAGATCCAATCGAGATTCCGCTCGCTTGCCGGCACTCGATCCCGATGTCGAAACGAAACGAGACGGCCATTGGGCGGACGCAAGAGCTCTTTCGATACCCACGACACGTCGACCGCCTCGTATCGTCCCGGCTATTAAAGATACTCGTCTCGTTACGCGAGGCCCACCGACACCTCCCACGCGATATCCGCGTTCATTCTTCTTCCCGCCATTCACCTCCACCCCTCCGGCCCCTTCACGATTTTTCGCGCGAGGTTGCGCGCGTGGAACAACGAGCTTAAACGAATCGAAAATTGGTTACCAATTTTTCAGAGATTGCGCGTTCACAGAAAATTTTTAAAAACTATCGCTGGTCGTCGGTGGGTAGGCCGTACATACATACATACATAATAAATGTTACACCGAAGACTTAAACGGATGAACCGTGGTTCCACTATTTTTCACAACCGATAGAATTAGAAAGCAGACAAACATCGATTCGTAAAGAAATTATTTCCTTTTATAATTTCATCGTATTTAACGCGTGCAAAAACATAACAATAAATATACTCGGTTCACTTAATTTTACCAAGAACACAACGAGTAATACATACCATTTTTTATCTTTTTAGCTCGAGCAACGATATTATTTTGATCCGTGTTAAATTAGATTGGGGCAGAATAGAATCGATGGGCCATTTGTTGCGAGATAAACGAGTTTGAAAGTTCATCGAATGCATTAACGCTTGCAGCGAGTAACGGACAGGGACAAGCCAGCCAAGTCGTTGTATTTAATACCAGGTTGTTCCGCGAATGAAAGTTTTCACCAACGATGCTGGTTGTATACGCGATGAATTCAAGCGAGCGCTTTCTCGTTTACGGGATATTGTTCGTTGCTTGCTCGCGAATAAATTTCATGAAACCGTGAACTGTGTCGCGGAGCAACGTTACCGTCTAAAATCGTTTAGTTTACTCTCACTACTTTCTAAGATTATCGACTTTTTTTTTCACATTCGAGTCTCTTAAAATTCCGTCGCGTCCGTCAGCAGGCGCGAAAGTATTATACTTTCAAAGCATAAATCACGTTGCTAAGCGTTGACACGGTGCGCGGTATTGCGCACGGGGGAAAGGGTCGTGTTATTCAACCGGAATGCCTGGTTGTATCATCCGGCGCGACAGGGTGTTAACATAACTACGTGGGACAATAAAAAATGTTTTATGGGAAGCAGAAGCGAGCCTCGACCGAGTCACACCGGGGTTAGTAACATCGGTTCAACGGCGCCCGAGCCGCGCCGCGCCGCGCCGCGTCGCGGTGGTTTACGTAGTTTGCAGTTTACCAATGTGGTAATAAATTCGTGGTCGATCGTAAAACGATTCGACGGCCCTCGAGGCTGGCGCGGTTCAATTAATATTCTCTATCGTAGTAACAGGGGCCCGTGTCGCGCATTTGTCGTCCGGACAGGACGGTCGCGACACTGCTACCAATGGAGTTTAATTTAGCCAATCTTCGTAAACTCCGTCCTTGACTCGGCTACGCTGTTTCTTACGCGTTTGCCTATAACGCCGCGCTATGTACGTACATACATATAGATAGCTTCCCTTCGGTTTTGTGTTTTCTCGAAGGTAATCGATGCGAATCGTTCAATATTTTTCATATTTTCGTTGCGATCGACATACATATACTATGTATACATACATATAGGCTACAGAAACATTAGTCGACAGAATGTTTTTGCGCGAGGCTCGGATATCAGGCCGGGCGATCGGACCGCGTCGATTAAAAAGCGTCCCGCTATTCGCGAACCGCGGCTGATGGCATGATTCATCCACCCACGATTTTCTTCCCCCGAGATCCGAGATCCGAGATCCGAAGCCCGAGGTAGCCATTCATTATTTTGACACTATTGTAGAAATAATGGTGGAAGCGGAGAACGTTGCGCCCGATCGGGCCGGAAGTTAACGGCGACTCGTGCGTGGGGTCTCCCGCGTGGGCCGGCTTTCAGGCGTACCCAATAAAAAAAGCAACTTTTGATCCATGCCGCTGTAAGAGTACTCTTTTATTTGTTGGCTCGTTCACCGATCTCCGCCCGCGTTTGCCAGTTGTATCGTTTTGAAACCGATTTTTCCAAAGCTACGCGCCCTTTTTAATCTTTTCTCAAGATGCATGCATCGTCAACTAAACGTAGCTCGCTTTTGCTTCGGTTTGGTCATAGCTTTAAACGCGATCCAGCGTTCGAATCTCGCGTCTCGAATCGTTTAGAGTTAGAATATTGTACGTACACGCATAACCGTAAAGGAGCGAAACGCGTAACGGTGGTCACCAACCCGGTGCGAGAGTATAGGTTTAGGTAAAGAAACAACATCTCGTGTGATTCACGCGACGCGTCTGCCTCTGCTGTTCGCAACGAAAGCCGCGACCTATCAATAGCTTCTCATATACGCTGAAGAGGGTCTGTCATTCTTCCGAAGACTAAAAATAGAGTCCGCGCGTCCGTAAGCCACTGGTCCGAGCGCAGTTTCTCGCTCTGTCTCCTCTCTCTCTCTCTCTCTTCGGCTCTTCTTTCCAAACTATTTCTCCTTGTCTCCACGATTTCTCTCATTGAAGTTTTCGCTAATCGCATCGGTAGACCATCGATTTGATCCATCTACCGTTTTTTTTTGTATTTTACCCTTGAAAAATACGAAAGAAAATTAGCATTGCTTGCAAAAGTATCCGATATACAATGTACATTAATGTATATTGTATTGTACAATGTATACGTTTTAGCAATTATTGTACGTTTCCGAGTAAAAATATAATTTCGGTATTTTTCATAGTTCGAAAGATGTACTAAAATGTGACTAAATTATTGTCCCATTGGAACAGCACCGTGCCAAAATGTATCTTCGACCGATAAAAGTTCCATCTACCCGCGTGTACCCGCGACTGTCCGGCGAGGGCTGGCCGCCTCTTGAAACAGAAAATTTACCACTGGCGCCCCGGTTCTCGTGTAATTCGAAGTTTAACGTCCGCGACCGATCGCCCGGCTCTCTCCCCGCGCCTCTCGTTTCTCCGCTCTTCCTTTTCTTTTTCTGCCGGTCCCGCCAACCGAATCGACATCGAACGCGTATCGTTTCGTGTTTCGCGTTTCAGGAATGCCGTGCAGCTCTATAAAACCCTGAACTTAATTTCCGCACCTCGATCTGTTGTAATCGGAGCCCTGCCGATCCGCGCGCGTCTACGATCCCTATCCGCTTCGTCGTCGTCTCAGTCGTCGTCTCGGTCATCGCCGCCGCGCCGCGCCGCACCGCACCGCACCGCATTGCGACGGTCCTCGCAGCCTGAAAGAATCACGCGAGAGATTGGCTTTTCACGCTCAAAGATAGCTAGGCGCCGCAAATCTCCTCTAAACTTGGATATTTATCGACCGGTTGACACGTATCGCCGCTTTCGGTTTATAGTCAACATCCCTTGTTGACCGGTGTCTACTTACTCGTTATCCTACAGGCGTTATCGTACATGGTGGACCAACAACAACGACCACCTTCTGTATTTCCGTTATTTCTAATCAAACTAGACAAACTTCGAGATTACAAAGCGATCGCGCGTTCGATCGTTTAATCTTTTTTCATAATTTTGTATCGAGAAATGATTTTCAAAGTGTTCTCGCCGTGTATCTAAAATAATAAGATGACGAAATAACCATTACAACTGATATTACAAGCGACGTATCTCATCCGTATCCTGACGTAATTTTCTTACGTAACATGTATAGTAAAATGTAGTTTTGCTACGTAGTTGTTAACGGACGGTATCGCTACATGGCGATGTATTAAAAGACGTTACGACGTAGCTAACTGTCAGAACGTATTACCACGTATGTATGTACATGTTTATTAGAGCGTACCAATACGTCGATACAGATTAGAACGTATTAGCGCGTGCCTGACCATTAAAGCGTTCTTCTACATGGTCATCTATTAGAACGCGTTACTACACGACGACTAACCGTTACAATCTATCTTACTACTTAATTATTTACTAGAAAGTATCGATATGTGGTTTTGTTTAGAACACGGTATGTTGACTGACGCGTGACGGGACGACGCGACGCGACGCCACGCGACGGTACCAAACGTAACAGTGCACGCCATCGATGGTACGGAAAGAAACCAATGATAACGCGTCGTCCCTGGATGGTCGAGGATACGCGAAGGAACAGAAAATATGAAAATTCAACGAAAATGCAAAGAAAAGAAAGTTTTTCGCGCGTTTACGACGGTGCCCGCGGATCGAACCATGTTGCGGATCGAAGAACGACACCGTGGCCCGTAGGTAAGACGTTACGAACGCAAAACATCTATTTAGGTTAGAAACGACGGATCTACGGTTTGGAAAGCGGCAAAGTCTGGGAATACGGATTTCTAAGAAGACGCGCTCGTCGCTCTGGCACGCAACGGTTAACGCGCCACCGTTGACCGTGGTTTAGAACGGTCGCACGGCGGCGAGTCTTTTTCTTCCTGGCTAGGGGGGCTGTCGTCTACACCCGGTAGAAAGCGGCGATCGACAAAGACGTTAAATAATAATTTATATTACGTCGGGGAACTGTAAATCCTGTCCCGGGTAACGACACCGTTCACCGTGATAAACGAGTCCTTTGTGATCGATAACACCTACCAATTACTTGCCGATAGATTTATCGCGTGCCGCGTGTACGTAAACGTTACAACTATCGTCAGCGATGCGTAAAGCGGTAATAAACATGCGAGCGCGTTTACAGGCCCGCGAACATTGCAGCCGCACTTTCGAACGTCAACCGCGGAGACGAAGCGTCCGCTTGGAAACGATACCGACGCGACACCGAGATTCGTTCGAATACCGTTGCGCGTTGTTCGTCGATACTTCTCGTCTCCTAGTAATCCCTGGTTTCCATCAATTTACCGACAGGTCTTTTGTTTGCTCTGTTCAGGTGCAAAAGAAACGACGAATCGTCGCGAGGGTCCATTGCCGTAACATCAAGAACGAATGCCCAAAATTAACGTGCCACGAACCTGTCCTGCTGCCTGGACGGTGCTGCAAATCATGCCCTGGAGACTTCAGTGAGTAACGTCTTTTTTTTAAACGATGCCGCGTTCTGTTGCGCTTACGATGAAACGTATCGATGCTTTTTTTTATCTTTTATCGCGTCTATGCGATTGAAACGCGTATACAGAGGACATACGTAAATAAGCGCTTACGTACAACAACGTTCAGAGTATACGAAATTTCTTTGAGAAAGGATTCATCGTTGCGGGACAATTTTCCTTTTGAACGATACGGTGGTTTCTGCTGATCGCGTATCGGTCTATCCGACCGTTTGGAAAATAATATAAGATCGTCCGTGTCGCTGAAATTGATCTCGCGCGAAAGGAATTGTTCCGCTTCGACGTGGCTGTATATCGTCTTATCTAAGGAAAAAACATCGGGCCCCGGCACGCGTCCGCCGATACGTCTGTCGATAAATATCGTCGGACGCCCCGCTTACACCTGTAAGAAACGCGCAGAATTGTCGGCGAGAAAATAGGACGCGCGTTCGTGCTAAACGCGACAATGTCCCCGAGATAAGGAGGTTGACGTCACGGAGTCCTGGGACCGCAGCCTCGCGACAACCGCGAACCGACTTCCACGCGGCCGCGCAGGCGGTTTTTCTACCGACCGGGTAAGCCGCGCGTCGGTATCGTTTCTAGTCACGATGATTTTAACGCGTCTATATGTATAAATACGTAGGAACGCGAGACCTGTTCCCGGCGAGATCCGTTCTTTGCGATCGATGCAGCCCCGCCCCGTCCCGGACGACGAGACAATTTTAATTGCTCCGCTACCATTCTACGTACAACGTATCTACATGGTATGGCATCGTCGCCCGATGGTCCTTGTTTATATTAACCCTCGCGCAATGCCGCTCGCGTTATGGTTAATCGATCGGTATTATTTCGGGAAAAGTTATGTTTGTTTAAAATTGTTACCGTTACCGTTGCCGTAACCGGTTCCACGCGTCACGGTCCACGGTGCTTTTCCAAATCAAGTCAGACGCCATCGACGTCGGCTCAAGATCAAAGTAGGCGACACGACTCACGGGTCGGTCTATCGATCGGGCACATCGAATGACGTAATCGCAAAACGTTACCGACAGAAACGATAATCGTCGTTAACGTCCGCGGCAGCTGGACGTCTCGGCAAATTACACGCTCCGGTCCATTAATAACCAACTGTTAACCGAATTCCGATCTCCGGTGAATTCTGCATCCAATCCATTCCTCGGGTTTCGCAAAAACACCGAATACACTTGGAACGCGGTGTTACAAGCGATGATCGGCAGAGAGATTAAACGCGGAAGAGACGCACGGGCTGTGGAATCCAATCGTTGCGTTGCGTTGCGTTGCGTTGCGTTGCGTTGCGTTGCGTTGCGTTGCGTTGGAAGCCGGCATAAAAGTGTGCTTGGCCGGCTCGTGAACATCGCCAAAGGATACAGAGACGCAAATGTATCGGGACCGTAATCATTAATGAGAGTCAAGTGGCATACATAAATCATTTATCAACAATCACCGCCTCTTCGTACGTGTCCTTCTCTTTTGTCGAGAGTCTGTCCTCTTGCTATCTCTGTTCGCGAGACAGTTCCCGCGGCGCGGCGCGGCGCGCCGCTTCGTCGATCGCTTCTCTGTCGGGCCGATCGAACCGATAATCGTATTTGCAATACCGTGTAATCATGGCCGGCCGTTATCTTCGGTACCTTTATTTTTGCTATCGCCTCGTCGCTCGAGTGCCCTTATTAACGGATTAACGGATCAGCGAGAGCGCGTCGCCGCCGCCGACACCGACTATTCTCTTGGTTTCTTTGCCGGTTGAATTAAATCGCCGGCACTGTTTACCTTCTCCGATGGTTACAGCCGTCGAATATATTTACGATTACCAGCATAATCGGTTATTCCCGTAGAATAAAGAGAACGAGACGCACCGGTCCGTCTATCAGAATTTATACTATCTACGGCGACAGCGTTCCCATCGCCGCGTGGCGCCGCGCCGGCGATAATGCGTTATTTTGCATTGCGAATACCCGATCGTATACACACGGCCACAAAAGACAAAACTATACGGACGTTTATGTTTTTTGGTAGGTTCTCTTGTATCTATAGAAAATTTCTTTTTCATTAGATTCGTGGAGAAAATAATTGTTGCGTTCATCCGTTTAAACTAAAATGAAATTGGATATGTCGCTTGGGCATTTGACGGTTTCTTGTCAAATGTGCAACTTTCGCTCGAATCCGCAACCGAATTTTCAATGTGCTCGCGCGGTTTCTTTCCCGTTCCTTTTTCTTTTCCTTTTCGCAACCATCTATTTACGTATCTCTTATTTGTCGATCTCTTGACCGATTTCTGTATCGTCGTTGATCGCCGTAGAATGCGGATGGAATAAAGAAAATGCTCGGAATAGCTGCGCCCATTCCTGTCAACTTTTCACTGGAAACATAAAGAACAACGCGAAAAATGAAGGCCAAGGATTTAGCACCGTCTCGCGAACGGGTTCCCACCGACGCAACCGAGCATACGCGAAGTATGTATTGTGCGCGTATCGACCCCATGTGGCACCCGGTACCATTTAACGGTCGATCGTAAATTCCCTATGAAATTATTGCTCCGTTTTTCCTTTTTCCGTCTTCGAATATACGAGTCTTCGAAGTCGATTCGCTGAACGGACCGGACCGTTCGCTAAAACGATCGAGCGATAAAAAGCAAATATACGTCGAATGTCGATTTAATTTTCCGTTCGATCTAACGCGGCGTCGCGCGTCGACGAGCCATTAATTCCGCGAAAGAAATCGGAGTTGAGGAAACGTGATCCGAAAAGGACGCGACACAGGCGCCGAGCGCCGAGCGCCAGGCGCCAGGTATCCTACATTTTATTTACAAATAAGGAAGCCGTTGCCGAGGTTTTACATGATTTTCTATGTACAACGCGGTCGAGGCCTGACGAGCGTAACGCGTTTCCATGACGAAATAACATGACAACGAATAAGACGACTGGAAAGATAAACGAAAAACCTTAATTGGATATTCAGCGTAGACCGATTATCGTCGCGCATTGTTAAACGCGCCTACCGCCCGCGAATCTGTGTAAAACTAAAGAGAAACGCAAATTATATGTGCATTGCGAATAGCTAGCCTGCATACTATCGCTCCATAAAACTGAAAGTTTGCGGCAATCGCGCGAGCGTAGCGCGAGCTTCGATAGATTTCCCATGTATACAATTATGCTTGTACATACTTACTTGGGTTGTTTTCGTAGGTTGCGCGCCATTGTTCTCGTTCAGAGGGATTTTTGCCGATTCGGTGGACGAGCGATTTCGATTCGGGTGATCGCGCGATTCGATACTCTTTCCCGTACGTTAAAACGTACGCGATAAAACGAAAGGCAGAACGCGGAGAGCGTTGCTTCTTACGGCCGCGATAAAGAAATCTCGCGCGGCCCGAATGGAAGTAGAAAGCGCGCGCGGACAATGACAGCAGACTTGTCCACGGGTAATAAATGCGAGTTCGCTAATTGATTCTAAGTAACCAATAAATTGCGCCGGCTACGTTGCAAAAGCGGCTCGTGGTGCGCGCGGAGCGAGCGTGCGCCTGGTATTCTTTCCTAACAGATTATGGTCCTCCTTTTTCCTATTCGCGATACGTTGTCGCCGGACCAAAGTTCGTCAGCTTTTCCACGGTTGTCTGGCAAACGAGAGCCTCGATCCTGCAACGAGGTTCGCTATCGACGATAGCTACGAGTATCGCGCGATCCACGTTACATATCGTACGAAAGATTATATATTAACGCGTTAAAATCTAGAGGTAAGAACCATTCAAAAATCTTTTCATTTTTTACTGAAAATGTTGACGTTGCTTTTTAGCCAATCCAATATCGTTGTTGTTTATTTATATAACGTTGTCGAATTTATATGGATTTTCAGTAAAACGAAGGAAAGTTGGATATCGACGCGACGATAAGCGATTGCCATGCAACAGCAGCGATCTCTACGATGTTTAATTACGTGCCGACGTGCAATAAATATGCAATATTCAATAACGCGCGGACGTTCGCGTTTCCCAAGAAGATTAGCAATCGAATAGCTACTATATCTCATAAATATTTAGAGAACGACACGGTTCGCTACGCTTGTTACACATTCCACGGCGAACTTTGATTTTATGTTCATTATGAAAACCGTATAACGCTACAAACGCATGAATTACTGCTGCGCGCGTTTTCCTAATGGACCATTCATTCGAAACTCAACGCTACGTTTTTCCGTTCCGAATTTCTTTTGAAATGTTGCGAATTCCCGGCGTCCTTTGCATATTTTTCGCGCAAGCTTTCTCGCACGACTTTCTGTTCGCGCTACCCGAAGCAACCATAATTCAAACATCGAGGAATGCTGTATCTGCGCTTACGAGCATTCACCGTATACATTGTGTATACATAATACGTACGTTGCACGATGATATTCATTTTAACGAAACGACAAAGCCTGGCGTACGGCGGTAATATTTTTATGAAATAATTTCACTTGATAAATGTTACACCGTGAATGAAAATACTCCGCTGCGATTCCAGCATTTCGCAATAATTTCCAGTCTTGTACAGCAGTATACGATTTATCGTAAAACGTATAGAAATTAGTTACTTGCTAAATATTCTCTGTATTACGTAATTTCGTGGTAAGATGTATTTATCTAATAGGTACTACGAGTTCTCCGCGCGCTACGCGCCTATAGTAATACGTATGATTTTCAGTAGAATGTAGTGCTACGCGATTTGGTAGCAGAACGTTGTTTTACATTTTTTCAACGAGGCATAATAACTCGGCGTTCCTTCAGTTTTGCGGATCGGTGTAGCATTTTACCGATTTCAAGAGCTACCTCCCGTTCCACTCCGTTACCGTGCGACAGCGCCGGCGTCGCGGCGCGATAAACCTCGGAATAACGAACCGCGAGGGAGAGGAGAGGGGTCGATTTAGCCGGCGGAGTTTCGGCGCGAATCAAAAAAAAAGGAACGCGGAACGATGATAAAGGACCGTCGGCGCGTGAGAAAAAGGGTGCGGCGACGGAGTGCGGGCCCGATGGCAAGGGAAAACGAAGAGGGGACCGAGCCGGTAAAGGGGGGAAGACGAAGAAACGACGAGAAGAGAGGAGTGGAAAAGGTTGTCGGTCGAGAGTCGAGGGAGAAACAGAGATACGGAGTAATAAAGAGAGAGACGAGAGGTCGGGCGCCACGGTTTAGCGCCATGGCGCCGGCTATATTACCGCATGGCGTCACTTCGATTAAGCCGTGCAATCTAAATGTAAATATTAGCATACGTAATGATCGGGCATAACGCGCTCGCGCTCGCGCACGCGCGTTTGCCCCGGGAATCGGAATAGACGAGGAGAAATACGGATGGAGAGGGAGGGTTGGAAGGTCGCGGGGGAAGCGTGGGAGGACATCTTTCGCGATCCGTTCCTCTACGATCATCGAAGCCTGACGCGATGCGACGCGACGCGACGACGCGCATTAAATAAACGATCTTTGTAACTTTGTAACGCGGCGACTATATCGCGACGAGGAAGAATTTCGCACGACGGTCACGATCATCGAGTAAGTTGTCGTTTGGCAGGCTGATCGCCCCCCGCTGATAGAAGGCGAAGACGCCGTGTCACCGACTCGAGTCTCTCTTTTATGTCCGGCGAAAAGAAACTATGACCCGCGAACCTGTCGATTGGCCTGTCGCATTGCTTCTCATCGTCTCGAACGACGAAAACGACGCTCTCGTCGGACGTGGGGGAACTAGGCCGTCCAATCGGCGCTTAACGACGGGACTCGTTTGAATTTCCCGCCGCTCCTCGCCCCGTAAGAAGGGCATCCGCATCGTGGACCACGAAGTACCACGATACGTAGGTGGTCGAGTTCGTTGGATCGCCTCTTTCGATCGATTCGCAATTGACTTTGAACGAGAACGGAGAATTTCGGGACCGAACGTGTCGCGGACGCGGTGTTCGATCGCGAGCCGCTGCGCCGAGTACAAAGTACAAACGTCGCGTCGTAACAGAGGACACGCTATACATATGTATGTACATGCACGTATTTCGGAGTAACTGTACCTATATTATTGAAGTTCTTTTAAATAGAACATCATCCACAATCTACAACACCCAAAATCTTAGTTTCGGTATTACAGTAAAATCAACATACATGTGTACCCGGCATCGCGCCGTATTATAAACGTGCGAGTGAGATAGAGAGAGAGAGAGAGAGAGAGAGAGAGAGAGAGAGAGAGAGAGAGAGGCGCACAGTGCATGGTATCTGTGAAAAATTTATTCCCACTATCGAGAAGCGTAACCCGCTTACCCAACAAGATATTTGAGATATCAATGGCGGACGAACGACAAGGAGCTTCGGCACGCTGTTCAGCCACGTTTTCTCGCTCGAGCTAAACCGTGAAAGGGTTAACACACCGTGTCCCCGTTCGCGTCCCCGAGAATTATGCTGTACGAGAAGACTGCCGCAGTCTTTTCGCCGACGCGACGCTGTCCGCTTGATTGCGATCGTTCATGGTTAATCTGGTGCCGACGGGACACGAGTTGTCGCTTGAATCGCCGTTAATTTCCCGCCCGCGTCCGCGCCCGCGCCCGTGGGAATGCGAGTCCGCGCGAAATTAGAATGAAAAATGACCAGACCTTTCTACACATTTGCAAATTGTACGGGTATTTTCTTATAAATTATAGCAAACTCTATGCGACCGCTGGAAGTTCGGAATTCCTGACAATGCTTCCCGGAAATAAGTCCGGGATCCATGATTTACAGTACATATTTACATTGCAGAATTCGAAGAGAAAATGAAAGAAACTTGTACGTACAGAATGTTGCGATAGCGAATGTACATCTTGTAAAGTAGATCTTATTGTTTTTATACGTCTAATAATATGAAAGCATAATCATTTTTATTTAGTATTCGATACAACTACCAGTGTTAATTCTATTCGATTTCGGTAAAATTTGTATTTTCAACATTTTTATGGCTTCCGTACTATTTCTAGATTTTAATCGTGATCTACTAGGTAAAGCCAATTTAATGGAAATAATTTAAGCTACAAATAAGCCAGAAATAAAATAATTGGAAGCTGCAGCAGAAAAGGTGTCTCGCGTAGAGAGGAGCGTGCGAAAGGTAACTTGTTGGGCGTGCACGTGGAGATTTTGGCGCGGTTTTCGCGAACATCTTTTTAATCCTGAATAACGACCGTCCTTCGGTCAACCGTACCCTGTAAAGTATCGGTTCCGCCGTGAATGTCATTAAACGACCGCACCAGCTCTTTCTAGTCGCGTCTACTTCTCGTAAAATCACGAATCTACACCCTAACCTTTCCAGAAAAACTCGGCGACGTTGGATATTTGCATGCGCTGTTATTCGAGGAACGCGAAAGGCTCGTCCCTATTGGAAAAAAAAATGATCCGAAACGGGTCGATAAGTGTTTCGGCCAAAAAATTCTTTTTTACAATCTTTAACCAGTTGCTGCATGCTTTTATTCGTTTTGTTTCGTAACGATTTAGAATAAAAATTGTAACGAAAAATTGTACGGATCGTATAGAAAAACTCTATAGCGTTTCGCTTTCTTCGATGTTGTTTTGTTTATCGTTATAGGAATTTTAATGAATTTTTTTTACGAGATCTTTCGATACGTTTCAATCGATTGTATTCGAATGAATTCGATGTTTTCGATATTTTCAACTGTGTGTGTCTGTGTGTGTGTGTGCGTGCGCGCGCGTATGTGTGTGTGCCTGGGTGTGCGCGCGTCTGTCTGTCTGTCTGTCGAAGATGACGTAATTGATCGAAAAGTGCAGCATTTTCGTGGAAGATAAGGAAACGAGGCGCCGCGCCGCGAACCATATGGCTTGGCGTATGCTGCGTACGGCGTACGAGATGCCCGGTAATTCCAATCGACGGATCATAAAAGCCAGAAGCCAGACCGTCATCTATATTCGTCATTGGTGGATCGTCTGTCCTAGAATCCATCCGAGATTCTATTAGAAACCGAACTATTCATAAATCATATCGAGAAATCATTTATAATACCAGAATTAGCATAGCATGTCCATTTTCTCTTCTAGTTACATAATGCCTATCTCAATTAGAATGTCGAGATTAGAATCCTTTTCTTTGCGCACAGGATGTTTCGTAACGCGTCCAGCAGAGAAAAGTTCGTCGCATAGTTTGGCTTAACATGAGAAATGAGTCGGCTTCCGCGCGCAAACGACGAAGGCTAACGAAACGCGGCCGTTCGAAACTAATAAATTAATTAGGTATACGTATAGCTTGGACTATTCGAGATCGGTTGATCTTGGCTTGCGGTAATACTTGAAAGAATTTATTCTAAAATTTGCTGTTGTACAGAATGATTATAGCATTTCTTTCAGATTCGATTGCTTGTGCCGACATGCCGCCATATTCGATCCTGTTTACGTCCCGCGATCAACGCGCGTACACGCTGTACGCACGCTGGGATTGGATGAGAGCTCCCATTACCCGAGTCATGCGGAAAGATGCTTGTCCACCTCTCTTCGCTCGTTGCCTCCGTGTCTCGAGTTCGATCATTTTAGCTGGGAGGTTCGATGGCCGGTTAGCGCGAAGCCTCGGCGCGTAAGACCACCGCACAAAAGCATCGAACTTTAACGAGAAGTTTCTCACCGAGGGGAGCGTATCGCCGGTGGTGCGCTGTCGCCTGTCGCTATCCGATTTACGAGCTATAAAGCGACTTTTTTCGAGGCGGCGCAGCGCGACAGGACGGGACGGGACGGGACGGGAAGGGACGACGCGACGCGCCATCCACGCGGGCTCTTCGGGGCATAACTTGGTGGAAATGATCGTTTTCGCATTTGCGTATATTCTGCTATTTTTCTACCGCCGCGTCGCGTCGCCTCGCGTCGCGCTTCGCTATCGACGGCTCGCGCACCTCTTTCGCGAAACGAAATAAAAATAAATGACAAAAGGTCATCCCGGTCTAAACGTAACGATTGTCCGATGTCAGATCGCTAAGGAGTCTATCTGATGCGCCTCGTTGTCCCGTTGGTTTCAGGTACCGATATAGTCCACGATCTTCCAGCGCAGATGACGTCCGAGGAAGAGGAACGAAGCCTGAAACGTAATTATCCAGCTCCGAACCAACTTTCGTAGACTTCTATAGAGAATTGAACGCCTAATAATTTGTCGAATTTCAGACTTTGGCACCCTGGTGACCGGCAGAACATCGCAAGCGTTGCGTCGCGACGAGCCCGGTCCAACGTCCATGTACAACAGCGCGTACAACTATTTAGCCACCGGCCGGTTCACGTTTCACCGGAAGAACCTCTACTATTCGTTCTATCTGTCGACGACAACGCCCAGGCCGCGGAGCATACAGTTCGTGGACGGATCCGGTAGCATACTCGAGGAACAAACGATCGATCCTATCGGAGGAGTTTATCAAAACGCAACCGGCAAACTTTGCGGGGTATGGAGACGCGTTCCCCGAGACTATAGGAAATTGCTGCGCGAAGAACGTCTTCACGTGTCCTTCGTGTGGGAACCATCGGCTACGCTGACAGGACAATTATCTCGCTACCGTGCTCTGTCGACGGAACAATTCTCGTCTTTGCTGGAGCCAACCATGGGGGTCGATCGTTCGTTGATGTCGGGTGCAGGCGCCACTGCCATAGTCTCGGCATCGTCGGCGTCGGCGCCGTCGATTCACGTGTCGCTGGTCTTCAACGGAGTCTTCTTGCCGAACGACGTGTCGGAGGTACCTCTGATCGTCCAGCTGGAGCACACGGAGAAGGACTACGTGGTCCTTCGCGAAGAGATCGTAGTCGAGAAGCCGTCGAACGAGTTGAATTTCGGGGAAGTACGAAGCGCTTTATCGGGCGCGGACCTGCGTCTTTTGACGCGAGGCAAACTGTCGATCAGCATCATGTCCAGGAAGGATCCGCAGGCGCTGAGATTGGTCGGTATGGTTGGACCCAGAGCTACCTGCGACGCGTATCAGACGTTGCTGCAGTCGGAGACGCCTTCCGCTGCATCCGGAATCGCGTGGGCGTTCCTGGATCGAGCCGGATCGCTGCGGTACGGTGTTCAGCTGATCGGTCTCGAAGAGGAGAGTCCTTTGGTAACGCTGGTGGACGAGGGAGGCAAACGTCGCACGGAGCTGGAGGATCTGACCCCCTCTTTGGTGGACGGTTTGGCGAACGGGTCCTTGGACAGGCCCGGGCCACGCTTGCTGGAACCGTTGTTCAACGGGGAGTTGTCCGTGGTCGCCGCGTCCCACTTGGGCTCCGTGTTACGCGGCAGGTTGCTTCAAAAACCCGTGGCCGACGCGAGGGACACCGCAGCTCCGGTCTTGCTGAGAAGGTTGTCGCAAGAGCCTGTCCATCCGTGTCCGGTGGGATTGATCTGGACCGCGGTGGATCTTGACTGCTCCCTGCATTACGAGCTAGAGATATCTGGCTTCCCTCAGCCGTCTTCTTCGTCCGGCAATCACGAGTCTCGCGCGTTTCAACTTTATTTGGAGACCATGCCGCGGCTCGCCCAAGGTGCACCGGTTGCCAGGAGGTTACTGGAAGAGTTCACCGGATACGTCCTCGAAGGCTCCGTTACAGGACTCTCGCCCGACGAGTTGTACAGAATCGAGTCTGGTATCGGATTCCTCGAGGTAACCGATAAACAATCCGATAGGATCCTGAAAGCGCCGTTTAAAGCTAGAGCGCCGCTCAGCTGTCTTCCGCATTACGCGGACAATGACGTTGCTTCGGTTGTCGCGTACAATCTTCATCCACCCAGGTCGGACATCGAAACCGGAGCCTGCTTCCACGAGACCCGATTCTACGAAGAGGGCACCCAGTGGACTTCCAGTCTCGATCCTTGCTCCATGTGCAATTGTTACCGGGGCCTCGCGCAATGCGACCCGGTTCCGTGTCCCGTGCTCACCTGTCCACAGGCTAAACAGCTGAAGGCTCCTGCCGGACACTGTTGTCCTATATGTTCAGGTAAATCATCGTCCTCTTCGGCGGTTCCCCATCGGCGTTATTCTCGCAAAGATCGCGCGGCGGTAATAATCGAAATACGGAAAGAACAAACCGACAAACGATTACTATAGATACGCGGAGACGCGTTCCTTGTCATTTAGCGGCAACGGGTTTCGCTGAAAGTACACCTCTCGCTTTTAGCCCAAGGTAACACGCCTGGACGTCCTCGCAACGTCCTCGTTCGTCGTTAACCGTGGTCGGTGTTTAACCGAGTTTGTTACATCCTGAGGTATCTCTCGACCATCGGATTAATCTCATCACGGTTCGCAACGCGTTGTCGGTCCAACAGATCCTTGTAACTCGGGATAACGAGCGTGACAATTAATTATCCTCCCCTTTCGACGATCTCGCTCGATAAACCCCTGCCACCTAACCGAACGCCAAGCCGCCTAACCGAACCGGAGAATTAAGGAGACGGCCACGCGTTCGTCCGCGGTTCATATTAAATCCGATTACCCGTGACACGCCGCGCCGCTTGAAAGTAATCGCGCGGAATTAGCTACGCCTATCTGCAGCCGGTTTAAATTAAACGCGACTCCTTATCGGGTATTATGCTATTCGTCGTGTCCACTTGTTCGAAAAGGTCTTTAGAAACAGAAAGAATGTTATAAAATCGCTTTACCTTTTCAGGACGATAAACAGCGTCCTGTCATAATTCTTAACAGGCACGAACGATTATTTTTTAATTATTACCCTCGAATATCTAGCCAGTCTCTGACAAAATGTTGTTCGAGTTGAAATTTTCCTATTTTTCTTTATTCGACGTAATTACTTGACTCGCGTGATAAGCGATTTAAATTTCGGGCGTGAAAGAGGACGATGGCGAACCGAGAATGAAGGGAAGCGGAAAGTATCTTTCTTTTTCAATCGCTATCCTTCTCTACGTTCGCCGCACAGAGAATTTAGCACCTCTTCTAGAACCGAAACCCGATGCGACGATACTACTTACCGGTTTGTTTCTCGGCCATTTTGTCGTGTCTCTGGCAAATTGACGTTGCTTGTCCCGGTTGCGTGACTCACCCCGGACACACCAGCCTGACGAGGGAATCGTGCGCAAGTTCCGGACTAATCGACCAGACAAATCAGTAGCCGTTTCCATGCGACGTGTTCAAACGATAGAGACGTATTACCCGGTCCGTTGGCGGGAAAAAACGTCCGCGCGGAATCAAATTAAGAGAACCCGGCGCTGATCCGTCATTTTCTTTAGATCGTATCGGCCGGTCCCGACGCGACGCGACGCGGCGCATTCGCGTTCAGCCGTATCTAATTAAATCCGCTAGTCCTCTTGCTGTTCCGTTCGTCCGGTTCTATTTGTCGCGTTATTTATTCCCGTCGCGGCGCCTGTCCTTGCTACCGGAGGTAGACCGGTGCAACTCCGCAGAATTAATTTCAGATAAACGCGTGTCTTGCCACCGGTTTCCTGGTGGAAGATTGTTCGCCGATACTATCGGGTGCGGTTCGTGCGAATCTGTGTCGCTCCTCGCTAACAACGTCCTAGCTTTTCTTTTCTTCCGAAGAGCCGTTCTGGAAAAATAATAATAAGCGAATTACGTATGTATTCGGGGTTCAATTTATCGTTTCACCAGGTTTGCCAAACAAACGCATACCTACCGAACTACTTATCGATGCAGTCTCGATACGACCGATTAATAAAATTCAATCGTTGCGAAAATGTTGAAAAACGATCGAGTATGTGTTACGACGTTTGTCTCCAGGTCCAGGAATCAACATGAACGCGACCGGGAAGAATGTCAGCTCTATAACAAGAGGTTGTACTCTGGCTAGCCAGTTTCATCTAGCGGGAGCTTCGTGGCATCCTTATCTACCGCCTGTAGGATTTGATACGTGTGCAGTTTGCACTTGCGATGTAAGTTTATTCGAACCGATTTCAAACTAGCAAGTAAGTGTCGTTTGATGGAAAGAGGGTCGCATTTAGGGTGGTGACCTGTCCAGTGAATCAACACGAAAAAACAAAAGAACATTTACGGTGCCCTCTTCGTGTCCCTGTCTACATCTACTAAATTTATTCTACCAACATGAACCTTTCGATTCTAGCGATTCTATCTGGAATCCGATCTCTGGTTTCGCTCGGCTCCAGCTATGATAATTCTCCAAGTCGAGATGTGTTTCAAGCTCGCGGCGACAAGTTTCGAAATCCAGGAATTTGAATAATTTCAGCATAGTTTGAAATCTTCAACCGAGATTCCCAAGATAGCGAATTCCACAAGAGCGGAGCTCGTCGCGTTTCACCCGATTCTTTGTTTACCTCGTTACCATAATGTCCAAGTAAGAGGATTTCGTAATTATCCATCGTCGCGATCGTCGCGATCGTCGCGATCACCGCGACACAGATTAGAATGACCCCGTGCAAAGGCATTACGAGGCGGCGACTGAAAAATTGTCTGGCTAGTTGCGCCAGAAGAATGTGGTTGCACTCTGCCGAGTCATGAAGGAGCTCAACGCCACGACCGATCGCCGATCGGTGACAGGCCTTTCTAAACAGATATTAGTAAATTGTTTGGAGTCGTGGTTGAAACGCGTTGCAACCAGTCATGTTCGTTTCTCGAGATAACGCGAACGGTTTTGATCCATTGCTTGTCGCTTAAATTACGCTTGACCAGCGCGGCTCGCGTGAACGCGCGCCACGTTAAAAACGCCGCGCCGTTTGAACGCGCTGACGAATAATATACAATTGCAGCTCGATCGCTCCATAGTTTCACCGCATTGTGTAAACTTTACGCCCTGTAGAAATGGAGTCTCGCGTTCGGTACCGTTATTTTACTCTGCTATACTAGACGAAAATTGGTAGCCGCGATATACATAGACGCGGCATTAGGACCGACCAAAGATCCCATTTATCTTGCAGACGATCACGCTGGAGGTGAAGTGTCCGCGGGTACAGTGTCCGCCATTGGACTGCGACGAGAAGATCGCCTTCAGACCGAGCAAGAAAGCCTGCTGCAGACAGTGTCCTGCGACGACGCCCAGCACCGCGAGCGTCGCCGATGACGCGTCGCGTCTTCCACGAGATCAGGCAGCACCATCTACGAGAAGAAGCGCCGAGGAGGTCCTGGCTTCCGGTGGCTGCAGGAATCCCCTCGGCACACCTTACGAGAACGGGATGGAGTGGCATCCCCGCGTTCACTCGCACGGCGAGATGAAATGCGTCAAATGCAAGTGCAAGGTGAGAACCACGCTGCCGTCCGGCAATTTTTCTTCTACCTTTATCCTACCGCTACTTTTTTTTATTCATTTACTAATTTTTGTTTTCTTCTTCTTCTTCTTCTTCTTTGACCGCTCGATTACACTGAAAGTTTGAAATTTTGTTGGTTTGAGATTTTGAAACGTCGAAATTTGCGACCACGCAAAGTCACCGCGGTCGGTGCGATACTAATCTTTGACCGGGATTAGATATCCATTTTGGTCGCGGTGTGCTCGAACGAACGGCCGAACATCGTTCTCGAAACATCGAAAAATGGTCGAAAAGATCGGTGGCTAACTCGGATCGTTATGGGAGAACGAAGAAATATCTAGTGACTCGGCTATATTGAATATATGCGATTAAATCCGCGAGTCGATATACGAGGTTCTTAATTAGTTGGAACAACTAATATCTGTGTCGATAACTAAGTACAAATACACATACAAATTTAGCAAACAAACTGGTTAAGATTGTAGATAAAAGTACTTTACGATAACTGGTACAACTCCGTTTAACAGGTGATTTAAAGCGTCGAGGTAATAAATAACAGTCGTGGAGACATTAATGTATATTGTGCTCGGGAGAAAATATACATACATATGTATAGGTACGATTTCCAGTGCTACAGGTTGCAAGTGTAGGCGATAAAGGCGGAACTTGTAATTTTGCACGCAACAGAAACGGAAACAGAACAAGTTGCAGACATACCGCTTCACACCTTTTACATAGATATGTATACATATGTCGTCGGCCGATGAACAACTTCCGGTAGCGCTTCTTGTTTCGAGACGAATCGTTAATCGACGTACGCCTCCTGAAATGCAATTGGATCGTTAGATTCGATATTATTCTAGAAAACAATTGAAATGTTCGAATTGGAAAATACAAAGTTAATCTAATTGTCGTAAGCATAATTATCAGAATTGGCCTGGCATGGAACGTATAAAATGTCGAATGTAAAGTCGATCGTCGAGGTAATAAGATTCTACATATATGTACATACATACCTATCCAACTGACGTTCTTATAATTTAGTTTCCGACAATCTATAAATCTACATTCGAATAATGACACTGGCAAGGAACAAATCGCGACGCGATGGCTGGCGAGCGGTGGTGAACGTTGCCTCTGGTTCTAGAGGAAAAAAGGAAAAGCGTAGTTTAACGAGCGGCTTAAGAGAACCAGAAGAAAGGCCGAGCGTTAATAATGGATTACCTCTGGCATCGCATAGACGTAAAGTGGCCTTCATTGGACACGTACCGTCGGGAACTAGTAGCGCGAGATCGTCACGGTACTTTACCCGGCGTGTGCGACAATTTCCGGTTTACACGATCGCTCTTAACCCCTCATCAGCCGCATTCCACTCGTGTCCGAAGCAACGCGGCGACAGGATCCAGAGGACGCGTCTTTTACCACCTTGTCGAGGTATCGACCTTGCGGACGAACCAAAATTTCTGATCCTCGGAAAAGGGAACGCCCTTTACGCTTTCCCCGATATTCAACGATTCTTATTTTCAATCGAAAAATTGAAAAATTTGTGTCCAATCGCACAAAAACACATGGTGCGCGAGGAGTTTGTCGACATTTTCCACTGTTCCTATTAGATCGTTAGATTCTTGCGTATGAAAAGTCCGCTTTTTTACACTTTCGCGTTACGGCGAAACGACGTTACGAACGAGATATCTCATCGCCATGCTGTCGTACGTATCTACGCTGCTGCAAATTGACGACTCTTAACTAGTCAACCGCATGACCACTTGACCACGTGACCCCATGACCCCATGACCACATGACCACTTGACCACTGACCACTGTAGAAAAATGTTGATAGCTAGTAACGAACGCAACGGCTGAAGCCGAAGGAAAACAAATATAAGAAAATGGTTGCGGTATCGATACGAGCGGTTACTTTCGTTTCTCGAAGGTGAGCCGATTGTCTTGGAGGGCAAGAAAGTCTCTAGGCGTGTTCTTTTTGCGATTTCCCATTGCATACATATTATTATGCGAAGACCTCGGCGAAAGAACGGTCGTGGCTCGACATTGTCGGTTGCACTCGTTAGAATAGGTCCGGTGTTGCAGTCTCGTTGCACGGGACGCCCGGAGACATTTAAGGAGAAAACCTTTAACCGGACTCGTTCGCCCGGACCAACCGTTAAAAGGGTCCATCCGTGACGATGAAAATGGAACGCGGCCACCGATCGCGTCGAACCCCACCGGCATTGTATCGATACACGATCACCCGCGCATAGAGCGAGGCTGATGCGCTGGTGCACGCTCGAACGTCCGCCGCTATACCACCCACCCGTTTCAAAAAAGAAAGTAAACCCCCTCTCCCCCACCCCTATCGCGTAGCGGTCGATACCTTGGTGTCTCGTATTCGTTGGTTCTCCTCTATAAATTTGTTTGCTTTTGATTGCAGAGTGGCGAGGTGAAGTGCGACAGGAAACGGTGTCCGAGGGCGCTCTGCAACTCGATCGTGCACCAGATGAAACGCGGCGAATACGTGGCGGACGCCGATGACTGTTGTACGGTGCAGTGTCGTCGCGCGAGGCGTCATCACCGCAACAATCATCATCCGGCCCGGCACTCTGTGACGCCTCGAGAGCTCAGCTGAGTCCGGCCGTACGAGCCGGACAGCCTCCTTCGAGCTCTCCCGGTGTACGGAAACGCTCCTGGGAGGTGTTTCGTAGTCATCGAATCGGCGACCATCTCGCCGTAGTCGTCATCGTAGTCATCGAGGGTGAACAGACGCCACAGTACCCACTGACGGGGAAACAGTATCTCGGACAACGAATAAACGGTACCGATGATGTCCAAAGAACGAAGAAAATGGAGAAGTCGAATGTCGGCATTGAACATTTAGAATTGAACAATCGGAAACCTGCGGAACTGTGCTAATGGTCGAAACCTCCGGTTCGTTGAGTCAAAGGCATTCCAAAAACTGTATGAAATTAACTAGTAAACTCATCGATTTCGTTTGGACAAGAGCAAGTAGCGGCAGCTCGAAGTCTACAATTTTACGAGAGAACGACTCGGAGTTAAGAAGATGATTCCTTGAACAATCCCAATTGTTCCTACGATCGTTCGGTAGTCGTTCTACAGTCTACGAGCGACGACGCGTCCAGTTCTGAATTTTCCGAATACGTTTATTATCGAGGCACGACGGAAGACATCGTTCAATCTGTACACGTATAACTCGATGAAAGATGAGGGCAGGATTTAACTGGGCCGTCTGGTCAAGAGGTACATAAACCTCGATTGGCGTTATGTAGTCGTCCAATTTGAGCAATGACGTCCGCGTCGATGATCACGAAAAACCTGTGCTACTCTTCCGCGCATCGACTTGCTTCTATTTTTCGTATAAAGTTCTCGGATCGATCGGCTGAGGCAAAAACAAGATCCGCTTCGCACACCGGCCATCATAGATCGACGTTCGTGAAAACCTTCGCAACAATGCCGAATATCGATACTAACAGCAATTCATTAGAAAAAAAAGACCTTCAAGGATTTTCGAACCCTATACTATAAAATTCTGTATATATTCGCGAGCGATTGCCGATTATCTAAAAGTCATCATGGTGTGGAAAGTGTCGAGAGAAGTGGTTGTTGACGATCGATTCGAAGATCGGATAGCGGATGATGATAATGTACTAATGTGATGGGAGAAGAATGTACAGGATGTCGTAATGACTATAATAATAATAATAATAACAACAACAACAATAATAATAATAACACGAACTGGAGGAAGAGAACACGGATCGCCAGACGCCATTCTTATTACCGTCAGTCGTTTTGGAGTCTGCAGCACCCACAAGCAGCAGACATTCATTAATCAATTGGCTCTCGTCAACGGATAAACGGACCGGAAGCCAACCACCGCTCTCTATTCTCGAGTGACCTGACACGGTACGATAACTGTTCGGGAAGCGAGAAAAATATAACGGGGGAAGGGGAACGGGGTAGAGAAGAAACGAATGATAATCCCACTGGGAAGAAATAAAGAAATAAAGAAAGAGAGAAAGAGAGAAAGAGAGAAAGAGAGAAAGAGAAAGATGAACAGGAGCATAAGTCGTACGCTGTAAATGCAGAGCCCTACCTTACCCACCAACCTCACCAAGTTACCCAGCAACCAAAGAAGACTGAAGAACCTCCGATGGTGGCATCAGTTATCATTGCGCTAACGTATATTATTAACTCCGAAACTTATTATTACCACGAGTAACCCTCTACCGTTTAATGTCATTAACATTATTAATCGTTCGCAACAGCGTCATTCGTTTCATCGCTCATTCGCTCATCGCCATCGTCGCGCCGATATCATTGTTCTCATTGTCATTGTCGTTGTCTTTTACATATGTATATATATATATATATATACATATGATTATTATTATTATTAATGTTTCTATTACTATATTAAATAGTATAAAATAGCATAAATATTACCGTTTACTATCGATACCGTTTAATGGAACTGTCGCGATTGCTGAATCGTTAATCATCACCACGAACTAACACAAAAGCGTCGCGTCGCGTCACGTCACTGTTACATTTAGAGAAAGTAATTTTTTTGTAATTTATAGGCGTATTTATTGGTAGCTCGTGTAAGTTATTCGATAGCGACCCCTTCCTCGGGGACGTTTTCCAGCATGGCGGATAACTTCGGCTGCCGAAGTTAGGGAAAACGAATTTGCATTGATAGAACGTTGGTAGTCGCTATCATTGTATGCGTGCAGAAAAGATCTGTGCAAGTACATCAGCTGCGCGAATGCGCGTGTAAAGCGCGTGGGAAGTAGGACAGTTCTTTTTTAAACTTATGCGAATCGTTGAGAACGAGATAAGTATGAAGTAGCTTTTTTAAGGCAGCGAGTAAGGGGACGATTTGTAAAAATTTTCACCAGGCTTGATTAGTTTTCACCAGCTTCCGCGAGATCCGGTAAAGAGAATAGAAGAAGATTCGTGGTACAGTTATTCCCGCGTAACATCGCGCGAGTCGAAACGCTACGGCAGCAGCGAAAATTCTTTTATCTTCGCCTCATTGGCTGGTTATTGCGCACTGCTGCTTTGCTACCGGTGCCGCGCGAAACGACGAAGGTGGACGCGCGACGCTACGGAGGAATATCTGTATCGTGAATTTAAATATTGGACTCGAGTTAATTTGTGTGTACACTCGAGGGTACTGGTACCATTAGTTTTATTAAACAAATTCGTGTAGTTTTCAGGCACAATCTGTCGGTCGTTCAAAGTCGCTCGATTATTACCGTGTAATTCGTTATGCGATCAGGATTATCGATAAAATTATTATATTCTGTCGCACAAACCAGACCTTGAACCGCCAATACGATCGACCTCGAACGTTCCCGGCTTGCACCGAGATAAAGTGTATCACGGCTGTCTGTGCATTTCTTTATTATCTAGTCTAAGGCTCTGAGGCGTCTTTTCGGGCAAGTTTGGAGGAATGATCCATCGATCCGATCGATATTCGATAGGCGATACGGAAACGAGAGTAGCAGTTTACGCGTAGCATAACAGCTGGCAAGCCTGGTAAGATTTCCGATAAACTTCGACACAGTCCTCTCAAATGGAGCAAATAATACTTCGAAATCTAACAGAACCGTATCCTGGATGTTCGTAAAATTTTCAATCGAAGCTTTATAACGTACAAAGTGTTTTTAAATTAAGATAAAACGTTCTGTATTATTCTAACAATATCATAATTAGTTTAGTACTTTTTCGTCGCGTATAATATGTATTAAGCTTATTTTAGAAACACTCTGTTCGTACATTTCGAGTACAAGTATTTGGCATTGTTATATTATACATACATCGAGAAGGCGCTGCAAACAAATTATTTATTGTATTTTCTATTGGCACATCGCACGCGATCGACTGCTGTAAATCCTTGTTATTGCAAAAAGTGACCTTGAAAAGACTAAAGGGAACAGTTGGTTTTTTTTCTGTCTGCGTCGCGCGTGACGTAGCTCCGATTCAAGCATGTCCGAACTATCCGTGGCAACCATACTTCGTCTATAGCCGCGGGATGCCTTGATTTGCTGTTTAACCTTTAGCGCCTTAAAGAAAAAGCAACAAGAAACGTGTGCATACGCTTAGTCAACGCTATTAGTGTTAGTCAATTGCGTAGAGATCTTAATGACGACTCGTTTGTCGACATTTTGTACATAAGCGCATACAATACGTAACTAGATCGATCAACTATTGTTAATGGAATATCAGTACTTGCGATTAATATTATTAATACTATAGCGAGACGCGTCGTGCTCGTTGCTTCGACAGTTGCTTATTATTAATATTAATCTTATTTTACTTTATAATATTAATTACATGGAAATATTATATTCACGGTCGTTTAACAGTTAGCCAGTGGGACACGAAGAAAATGTTTCAGTCTTGTGGAATGACGTGGATCGTACGATTTAGGTACAGTGTATGGTACAATTAGGTCTGGCAATGAGACAGAGGAAACGCTTGAAACTTTTAGCTAATGTAATCGCATAGCGGTAATATTTTTATATATTTGTATATAAAAATTTTGAAAGAACTTTACCATGGCATATAAACAATATACATGTATGTAGATACATGGCTTTCGATACTGGAACAAGCGAGTCGCTATAGGAACATAGTGTTCGAAAAGAGAACCCACGGAAGTCTACTATAGCCCGCAATGGCGTATCGTTCGTAAAGATGACGAAGACTATACAATAGCGGCGTGCAGTAGCTGAAATGTTAATTAGCCAAATCGTCAACTATTTTTGTAACAATCTGTTTAAACCAGCCTGCTGGTTAATTGTTAAAGTCATCCTTGTAAATATACACGTATGTTACATTGTTCTCTTCAAGGAACTGTTAATCTCGCCATCGAGAGACAACTATATCGTCCTGAAATGCATTACGCTCGCGTTCTTTTTTCTTTTATTATTTTTACTAACTTGCCTAACGTCGCTGCTGGTCCACACACGCGTCGTAAGCGATGCAAGTATTGAAATAACGATCGTCGAATATGATTCATCGGACAGGGGACCGGAAGTTATTCAGAGACGCGGAACAATGGCGATTACTTCCGCAACAACGTTACCGTACCGATCGAACATGCCTCGTTAATCGTAATTTTTCGATGAAACGCGTCAACGGTCAGAGGATGGGCACAATTTCCGAATATGCAATTGTACAGTGAAAATATTAGGCTATTTGATAACGACGAGTCTCGCGTAACAGCTGTCATTACTTTTACCTTCCATTCGATATTCGAAAGTTGTTCGGGTAAAAATTGTGCCCATCCGTGACTCGAATAAATATGTATCTCGTGAGAACGAACGTTCAATTTAAATTGTAAATGTGTATAAATTAATTAATCGTTAATAGCGAAAAAGAATAGTGCCTTAAGGAATTCGAATTAACGATCGAAGCGATATCCCCACGAAAACGGTGGACATCGACGAGACAGTATTCAACTTGCCACGATTTATTTATCCTGCATTTGTACAGGGTGTTTCAAGGCAGGGTTTTCTAGTAAAAAAGAGAGGTTTGTTACGCGTAAATGTATATGTAAATGTAAATGTAAATGTAAACATAAACGTAAACGCGAATGTAAACGTAAATGAAGTTTGATACTACAACAACTTATTCTAAAGTCTCTCTGCTTATGTTGCGATGATTTATTTTGGTATTCATGTTGAGATACCCTGTACTTGCGAGTGCGCGAAGCATTCTTAAGGAGACCAAAAATTGTGTTTTCTTCGAACAGTGGTAATCCAAGTACGTTATATCGCATAATATTTCACATGCCACGCGAGACACTTTGTGAATTTTGTAGGTTCGAAGGGAATGGATTTTTACAGAGATACAGAACTGTTCCGTGCCAAAACGATTGTCAATTGAAACAAGATGAATCGTTAATTCGCTGATACCGTCGTCACTTCAATTAGCTTGTTGTAACTGCATTACACGTACAGTGGAATATGTATGTGTCTTGTTCAATAAACGTCGAGTTGAGAGAGAGGATAGCGAGAAAGAGAGAATGAAAGAGTCGTGAGAACGAGAATACATGAGAGAGAGAGATAGATAGATAGATAGACAGAGAGAGAGAGAGAGAGAGAGAGAGAGAGAAAGAAAGAGTAAGAAATTGTTGATATTGCTAATTAATGTAATAAAATCGTATAAATGAACGTAAGCAAATAATTATATTAGAAATAATTGTATGCCGATTTCAGTATTTCCATTAATAAACAGATACACATGACTTGGCCTCTTTGTGTTTCATAAGTGTCTTCGGTCATGCCACAGTCAATTGAATTTAGATAAAATCTTGTCATTGTTAACAAAAACCTATACATATTTTCTTGTAATAGCTAAAAATTTACTAGACCATATATGAAAATTAATCCTATTCTATTAAAATTGCACATTTTTAGATAATTGTTGTAGGTTCGTTAAAAACGGTATTAAACATGAATCTATATACTTTCGTTAAAATTTTCTTATAATGGAAATAGTACTTGTTGAAGTATATATGTACATGTAATGAAAGTTTTCTATTTCACTGTACGGTAATGTATACATTAACGTAGTTTCATGAACGCCTGCTACATTGCAGCCCGCGTAACATTGAAGAAAACGTACCTACACGTAAGTACTTATATACATACATACATAAATATATATATATATATATACAATATATTATATATTATATATATATATATATATATAGGTACTTACTTACTTGCGTCGCGATGTATTTACCTTTTATGTACGATGTAGCAAGAGAAATTCGTAAAGCGTTATCAGTATTTTTCGAAATTTTATAATTGTAACTATTGTTGCTTCGTATACTGACAAATTTATCAATTATGTTTAATAATACGTATAACGAATTTAATACTATGAAAAACTTATATAAACTTTCTGTTATAACCTTAAAAATAAATCGACGATACATCGGTCCAAGTTCTTCAAGTTTCGAATAAATGTATGAAACGTTTTATTACAGAATATTACAAATAAGAAAAATAATTTCTCGCCGTTCTTTGCTGTCCGTTTGAATATAATTTTACAGTTGCGATCGTGGAACATCTGTGAATCCTTCGTCTAGGGCACGTAATATTAAGTCGACAGTTTCAGGCGTAGCATTACTTTGCAGCAAACCAATTCGCAAAACTTTCCCTACAGTTGGTCCCAACCCTCTGGCGAATTCAACTTTGTATCTACATAGAACAATATTCGATATAAAATAAAAAAAAACCATGCAACGAATTAAGTAATATATACGATCGATACAATATCACGTATGCGCTCGGTAAAGTATACATATTCTCATAACTATTTGGCTTGTAACAAACATTTCTAACTAAGTTAAGTATATATGTATATGTATGTAAGTACATCTTTGGAGCAAATTAATTATTTTGAACTGGTCAAAAGTTGCGTTCAGAAACGAACATGAACGAGCGCGTAGAATCTGTTGTGACAGATATCTGTTAAAAAAAAAATGGTAAAACGAGAGCCCGTTCTCGGTGCCGCAGACCGGAAGACCTAATTGGGAAAGCGTCTTACCTTTGCATGGCTCGTTGCACAAGGGTCCTGTCGTCGACGCCAGGTGGCAGCTCTACAGTGATTATCGTGGATAATTGATACCGTGGAATTTTCACGTAGCTTCGAAGGCCCCGTAACTCAAGACCCTTCCTTAATCTGACAGCTGCGGCTGCGTGTCTGGACCAAGACGCGGTCAGACCCTCTTCAGCGAGTTCTGCCAAGGCCTCGCGTAAACCATACATAAGCGTAGAACTTATCGTGTGATGATACACTCTATCTTCGTTGCCAAAACATTTCCAGTAAACACCGAGAAGCCTCAGGTCCCAATAAAGCGAGAAAGGATTCGTTTTTCTTCGAAACAGTTTCTCCCTGTCGCAAAAGAAATACAGTTGAAAAACTATTCTAATACCTATCGTATACGTATTAGTATTATTAAGTAAAAAAGACGATATTCGCACAGCATAATGAACCGAACCGGCTAATTACCGTTTTTGCGTTCAAGCGACAAGTAAAATAACTATGTGTACGGTGTATAGCTAACGATGGCAATCGAACGTCGACTTGGAAAAGATCAAGACGTATTTACGGGTAGTAAATAGGGAAATATTTGTTGCTTTATAACGAGTAGGTGCAGGAACGCGAATGGCAGTAATAGCGGAAAACAAGTAATACGTAATACTTTGCCGATTATAGTGATACGCGAGTGCAAAAAACCCGATCTAGAGCAATCACGCGATACACGGATAAACTTCGAGAAACCGGTCACCGCGTAATATTCAATATTGTCGTCGACCTAACGAGCTTCGGTACCGCGACAAATCGATGTCGGCGGGTATTCTATCGAGAAAGTGGACACTCCATCGAACCGTTGAAAGACGTTCGAGGTACGCTCGAGTCAAAGGACGGTTCGGAGTGTCATCGAATAAAGAATTCACCGGTTATCCACGGTTATGATTCACACGACGGAGCGACGAACGAGGCAGCAGCAAGGACCGGGATGACCTCACGGATTCTCGATTGGTATTCCGTGTAGATAACTCGACGAGTCCCGATTCTCAGGTTCTGTCTCCATCGTGGCTAAAAACGTCGGAAAAAGAAACTCGGCGCGACAACGATTACGTACTCTGCTCGTGGACTGAACGAAACGGGGGCGAGACCAGGGGGGGCGCCAAGGGCCTTTTGGCTGCCGGTGAAAACTGCATCCACGCCCCAAGAATCCATAAAGAACGGCTCGCCGCAGAGCGATGCAACCGTATCTACGATCAGGAGGGCGTCGTATCTACAAGTAAAACAAGATTTCGGAGCGGTCAACTCGTCGACGAATTCCCAATTCTGACGATCGATCGTTTCCAGAACATTATTATTTATGTATGTGTTTATTATTAAAACTATTTTTTGCAGGATTATAAAATAAACGTTCGACACTGTTCATTGTTCTCTGCTAATTACGTTTGAAATAATTTTTTGTAAATCATACCTGTGGACCAAATCTCCAACACCTTCCAACGGCTGCTTCAAACCAACGGACGATTCAGCCTGGACCATGAAAACCGCCACCGGTCTATGCTTCTTTAACGCAGCTTCTACTTCTTCCAACGTAGCTGCTCTCTCGTGTCCTGTTTCTATCAGCTCAACCTGCGATTTCCAATTGAAAATCAAATTGTAGATCCAATATTATCGAATATCAAGAAATTTTTGTAAAAGTTGGTCGCATACGCGTGCGCCTATCCGCGAGGCCATAACGGCAGCACGTTCACCCCAATATCCGGACTTGACGATGACTATCTTATCACCGGGCTCGAGTAGATTATCCAAACAAGCTTCCATGCCGCCATGACCCGCTGCACTCACCACCAAAGTGAGTCTGTTCTTCGTTTGAAATACGTATCGCAGGCCTGCCTTAATTTCGTCCAACAACTGAAAAACAGCTTAGCGATCGCGAAAAATCCTACTTCTTTCAACAAAATGTTTTAAGACAGTGTCTTGTCGGTTCTTGCCATACATGAGAATTAAATGGAAAACTACGCGAATTTCAAACGAATGTTTCAGCGACAGCGAAGACCGATCTTAGTATCTTTACAATAAGAGAGAATCAGAAAATAAGATCGCATCCGCGATATCGATGAACACCCGAGATAAACCTTCGGTGCCACCTGTTGAGAAACAACGAATAACAACATCGTGCAAAATCCGTGTAGCACGATGCAGCGCGATGAACGTTCCTCAATTTCAGGCAAAGAACGCAAACTTATGGTTAAGATAAAACACCGCTGTACACGTGGCTGTGCACGAATATGTACGGTATATGTACATAGTACGTGCACATACATACGTATACGTACGGAGAGCGCACCCCTCGAGACGATTATGTATTATTGCGAGTGCGCCTAAATCTTTCCTCGAGGCAAGGCTTACCACATTGTCGGTAATGATAATAATCAAGCGACTTTTAACCTGAAATGTGACTTTACGGTCGCGATTCAAGCGAACCGATTACCTGCCAAATTTCGGAATGGAGAGGGCCGAGGGTTTGATTCCGGAGGGCCCGAAGAACTCGCTTCGAGCAATTAGTCGGACCAGGACCCGTTAACGTTTTTACCGGTATCCGGAGTTTAGTAAGGAGTTCCTTTGGTGGTGCCTTGTGTACGGCGAACTGGTTCCACTGGCGATTCATCGCACGTTTTTTTCTTCGTCGGAGATCGCGAGGAAAACGATCTGGATGTTGGACAATGTTTAAAACGTGAATATTCATGTAGAACTCGCTTGTTAACTGTTCCAGTAACCAATAAATATTTCAGCTAATTTTTTAAGATCCATACACTTTTTAAAGTCTGTTCCGCGATCAAATTTCACGAGAGGGAACTAATTTTCGCTGTAAAAAAATCTGTTTCGTTATCACTTACTATGCGCGTATCGTACAACCACTCGAAATTGCAGTTTCCTACGAATACGCTGAATTTGAGATTCCTCTTTGCTGTTCGCGCTACCAAAGCTCGCTAGATACTGACACCGATGCTGCTTCAACGGTTAGTTGATTCGAACTTGTTGCGATTATGACTAATTATAAATTCCGTGTTTACTTATCCCCGCTTATCGTAGCTATTTACATGTATCGTCAACGGTTACACGCGAACAGAAAATAACTTACTAAATACATCTTCTTATTTTTGATCGCGTTGCGTGTGTTTTCCTGTTATACGATCGGCAGATTTAAATATACATACATACATACGTCCAATTGATAATATGTAGCAAGAAAAAAAAATATAGATATGGAAAGCTTTCAAAGCAATACAAAGAAAGAAAGAATATGTACCAAGAAATCTCTTCGTTGAAAAACGAAGACAGCTTGACAAATTACCGAATGCTGATAAACCCCACGCATCCTTTTCAATTACGTAAATATTATACGAATAAATATGTTTTGTCGAGTCATGGTTGGAAAATATATTTCTCGCAATCTACCGTAAACTTAACGGATCGCGAGGGCCTTAAAATATTCCGCGGACTTGATCCGTTAATCGATTTGTTCATTTTCTTTGTGCATTGTAAGTTCGGCGGTCGTTAATCGTTCGTATCGAAAAGAAGGCTGCGTTCGAAAGCATCGAGCGGCGCGGCGCGGCGCGGCGAGGCGAGGCGAGTTAATGGAAGAAACGAATACGCGAGCGAGTGCTTTCCGCCCGTTGGATGCGGGTCCCCTCTCGTTACCAACTACGAACTACGAATCGTCGTTATCGATAGCGTTTCAGGTTACGTCTATCGGGGCTGTTTTCGTGGTCGTCTGTCAGGCGTGTGCGTCGAAGCATCTTTCTCGCACGTGTTTCCGAACACGTGACTCGAGCATCGGCAAACGATTCGCACCGTGACAGCAAATTCGTGTCCAAAGTGCTGCCATAGGCACAATTTTACATTGCCAACGAATTCTATTTCGGTAGAGACTTCATTTACCGATGTTGCCAAGCTGAAAAATTGGTAATTTCTGAAAATTTCAACAGACACGGAAACCTGCAAGGTTTAATTAGACACGCTTCTGACCGCAGAAAGAATGGCGTACTTATCTGGCCTATGATTCTAGCAAGAACAAATTCCTTTACGCGTATTCAACGCATCTAGAAGCTCGTAACGGAGCACTCCCGGCATTCCTTTCGCTGCAATAAAAATAAGAGTACGCGGCTAGGCGTTAGTATTAACTCCATGCGTTGTCCTACAAGAATTTGAAACGTACCCCACTCATTTTGCGTTGTTCTTCCAAAGCCTGGCGCCGCGGTGTTCTTACGCACAGCTATTTTCTCCTATATTTTTAACGATGTAATTGTTTTCGGCATTGCGTAACCAATCCCGTAACGATTACAAATTAACGTCTTTTTACGCAATATGTCAGCTACAGTAACAGTGATGGTATCTTTCTAAAAGCATAAATATAATTATACATTATTTATTAAGGGAAAGAGACACTCTCTCTCTCTCTCTCTCTCTCTCTCTCTCTCTTTCTCTCTCTCTCATGTCTTGCAGTTTCCACATTGTATAATAGTATCTATTGCTAGGGAAAACACGATGAAAAGCTTCATCCGTGACAAAATTTCCAGGCCATTTACCGGATGCATTCATTTTTCAACTCGTGAAACGCAGGCAAAAGACAGGATAAAAAAGCCACTGATTTTCTGTCGACTAAGCAAACCAACGAAAATGCAGATCCAACGAGGGTCAAGTTCGGCTGCTCGACATCGGCTTCCCCTTCCACGATCTTCCACCTAGCTCCCAGGTCTGAGCCCCCCCCCCCTTCCATCGACCCGGCCTCTTCGGTTCCCTTTGATCGGCATCCTTCTTTTTCCCGCGAGCAGCTCGATTTCCGTACTCTCTCGGGCCACTTTCAGCCTCTCGTCGTAGGTCACCGGGCGGTGCGTGCCAGCTAATAGTAAATACCGTCGAAACGACAGTGAAATTTGCCCGAAATGACTGGCAAGGTCGAGGAGAAACGGCCAAGTGGCAAGAAACTAAAATAGGTACTTACATGCGATAAATTTCCACCGGTACACGCCGATAGCGGTTTTTCGTTCGCGAACGAACGCTCGGTACTATTCAACGGAGAGTGCAAGCGCGCGACCATAAGAGCCGCCGTACGCGCTCGCTCGCGCAGTCCATTTTGCTTGCACAGTCGCATGTTTTAACGCAAGACGGAATGTGCGTCGTATGTCGAAATCGACCGACTATGTAGATTCGGTCGCAATAAACTGGGCACTCTTTTTGGATAACTATTGTTTCAACCATGTTTTTTTTCGGTATTTTGCGACATTAGCTACCGCCGCTATCGCCGACATCTTCGCATCAACGCCACTCCTTTATAAAACCAAAAAGAAAAAGCGTAAGTGGGCTCCTCGACCGTCTAGCATTATAACTTAAGACCTGTACAAGTAAAAGGACCGTAAGAACGATCGTTTCTGTGCGTGTGCGCGCGCGCGTGGCGGCTGTAAGTTAGCTCGCGCGATCGCGGTGGGTTCGAGTCCGGTGGTAACCGGACTACGACATACATACATACAGGAACGAGAGATCGTGCGCGACTGGTCGGTACGTCGGTAGGTCGGTTATAGCGGAACGTGGCTGTTCCGGACATGTACGTAATACACGCGTACTATTTGGGTATGTGTATACGCGCGCGTGGCTCCCTAACCTGTTCGTACGTATTAAGGTAACAGAGTGTGGTGGTCGGGCGTGCACGCGCGCTACCGCGACCGCGTCTCCGAATCTACGTATGTATCGTGTACGTATACAGGGTGAATTATCTAATCCGGAACTTCAATTATCTCCACCGTTTTTAATGGCGCGAGAAAACTCTATTGTTTTTAATGACAAAAGAGAACTCTCGAGGAAATCCATGAAAGAAATTCCGTTTCCAAGGTCGTGTTTGTTGAAATTTCAAGGTCATCGATGTGTTTCTTCCACAAAATAACATCTTGGTTAGGTTTGGTATAGGTACTTTGGAGAAAGCATGCAGTCCACAATAAGGCAAACTCGATCATAGAATAGTAAGATGGCTAATTATTAACCTTACATGCCAGAGTACTGGAATTATTGCCGGACGCGAGTTCAAGCGTTCGACCGTTTTCATCACAAATTTTGATTTTATATTCTTTGTACTATATGTACTCGCCATAATGTCTGGGAAACAAATCGATACGCGCGGTATCCTTCCTTTACGTTGGAACATAACTGATCTCGCGAAAACAAATCTTTCAGGGATCACGTCAAAGTCAACCATTACGCGCAATTCGATTTGTTTCTCGGATCGAACGGTAAGGAAAGTACTTACGTTATCCCGCATAAAGAGGATCGATGATTCTAAAAATTCAGAAAAATGAAAAAATATTTCTCGTTAAACTGTACGAGTCTTTCATAGAAACGGAGATATTTTTAATTCCAATCGTAGATAATTCACCCCGTATCGTATTTGCGCGTGCTGTGTGTGTGTGTGTGTGTGTGTGTGTGTGTGTGTGTGTGCGCGCGCGCGCCACGCTTCCGAGCCAGGAGAGAACGAAACAATGGAACGACGTCTCGGAGGCGAATAGCGAGGCGAGCGCGAGCGCGAGCGGGCGGATTGTACTTGGTCGGCTTGCTCGTTCGTCCGGTACCGTATACAGGGTGTCTACGCGCATCGGATGTTTCGGTAGTCGATTCTACAATCAAAAATAAGACTAAAACAAACAAGACCATACCATGATTTCTGTTTAAGTTTCAAGTTATTAACAATCAAAGTTCCTCCGATAGCGACGCGCGAGTCGATTCTCTGTCTCGATCTATCGCGCAGCGCGTCACTGGCCGCGCTCTTTCCGACCTGACTTGCGCGCGTCGCTATCGGCGGATCAGGGGGATTTTTAACTTCGATAGGAAAATAACTCAAAAACGTGGTCGCCACGGCAATTTCGATACCGTTTTAGTCCAATCTGTAATCGGTCGTTGAAATTTCTATCAAGGTAAAAGGTTACCGGGTACTTGTTTCTAGAAATATTTAGCAAAAGTCAAAATTGTATAATACTATATTTAAACCTTTTTAAATTGTTTGAACATTCCTACGACGGTGGCTGTTGATCCGCTGCTCCATAAAAGGTAACGTATCCTCCTAAAAAATTATTTTATCAAATTTCCTCGCAAATTGGTTTTTTTTTTGTAATTACCATTAACCTAATACATACGAGTAGAAACAGGGCCAATGCGCCTTACGGTCGAACACCCTGTACATACGTCCACCGAAAGCGTTCACGGACAGGGACAGGGACAGGGACAGGGACAGGCACCGGGGATTTCTGAAGACGGTTTTCAGGCTCCCGGCTCTCCGAGAACCGCTTGCTCGTGACTGCCCCCTGGCGTACTTGTTTCTCAGTAGAGGCCGGGCCGCGACCAAGGAGCAACGCTTCGCGCGTTGGACTGGAAAAAGGGAACCTCTCTCGATCCGCGCAACTCTCGCCGTCTCCGTCTTCGTTTTCGACTCTGTGTCCGGTAGGTACGCGCTCGTCGACACGGTTGTGCGTGCCGCTCGTGTATTTTTTCCAATGTCTTGTTCGCGCATCCCTGTCGCACCAGCGTCGGTGATCGCGATCACGGAGAAGAACGGCGTTTCTGGCTGAGAACCCGCGATCGATGCTCGATCGCCGTACCGAGGAGACTCGAAGTGCAATTCGGGTGACCAGTGTTTACCGACCGGCGATTTTCGTGCGAAATCGGTATCGTTCGTCGATCCTCGTCCCTGTCCCCGGAGGTCGAGTCGGAAGACGCGCGCGGTGCTCGCTCGGCCCGGTAGCGTAACGATCGTTGTCGCCGAGTATTTGTCACCGGTGGTCGGTGTTCCCGTAGATCGGGGGCCCCGTCCAGCACACGGCGAGATCCGTTCGATCCCCGGTGAACAAAGTGTTACCGAAAAAGTGTCGCGCGTGGTTAAGAAATCCGTGCGGGTTTGCTCTTCGGCCCGTGTGTCGTCGTCCTCGCTCCTTTCATCTTGAATTCCCTTTCGATCGCCCTGTCCCTTTCTTGGCTCGGCGATCCACTCTCTTTCTCTCGCTCTTTTGCTCTCTCGTTCCTCGCTCCGCTCCTCGGTCGACCGGTCTCTCGAAGGGGGCGTGCTTGGCCACATTCGACAATGAGCGAACGCAAAACTATCTAAGCACGAGGCGCGAACGAATAGTCCCTGCCTGCCTGCCTGCCTGCCTGTGTTTTCCGCCTGTGTGTGGCCCGTTCCGAAGTGTGTTCGCGCCGCGACCTTTTCCCCGATTTCGGATGGATTTACAACGACCAGCAACATCGTAACCAGCGACCATCATCCTCTGCTCTCGAGCAAAACGAGAACCACCAGGTACGCGTAGCGATGTTATTAGCGCGATGCTATAGTCTGCGCAGACGTCGGTTTTCGGGCTTGTTAACCTTTCGGCCAGGGATTTGTATCGAAATACAAAATACGCATACCGGTATTTCTCGCTTGTAACCTTATAGAAATCGAAATACGATAAAAATACAAGAAATACAATTTCTATTTGAGTTATTTATTAATTAAACCGCATGAAAATTAACATCTAATCGAAGGAAAAAATGTAGGCGTTTAAGTGATTTATTTTGAGGAAGAATCCTTCGAAGAAGAGCGAGTGTTTGCTTTTGTGTTAAATTTACCTGAACGACGCGGCGCGGTGGGTTAAACGGACCGAGTTTACTTTTGAAACGAGCGGAACGATGGAATTCTTAACCTGTTGAGCGTTCGATTCGACGCTTGTTACCGAAAATAGTCGTTTAATTTGATGCGAACTATTCCTGGCGGAATAAATAAGAAAATTTAAATCTGTGGAAGATAAAGTTGAGTAGAAACGATCGGTGTACCCGTCATCGACAGGCTGACCGAACGTACTACAGTTTCCATAACAGTTTCGCGGTCTCCGCCGATTCAGATTCAGATTTTTTTTACGAGTATGGAATCGAAGAGAATTTCGTACCGATCGAATTTCTCAATCCATCGCGATCGTGCGCAGTCTCGTTTCTCCTTGCCGGCTTTGATTCATAATCGTCGAGTCAATAGGTATCGCGTTCCCATTTCGAAATACCATTGCCTCGTGCGATAGATCGTGAGAAAATCAACCGGTACGAACATATAATGGCTACCATGTATTTAAAACTGCCTGAAAACTTTGGAAATGAACACGATAAATGTAACAAAAAAAAAAGAAAAAAAAAATTGGTTCGAAAAGAATATGTATTGGCTACTTTGTAACGTAATAGCTAGACTGTACGCTATACGCTACCGGCTACCGTATCGATCATTAGGTAGATACGAAAGAGAGCGGTACACGCATGACTTTGACTTTGGTACAGATAGTATTGGTATCGATCCTATCGTTCGATATACGTATGTACCGTGTAGCTACTGTCCAGAATTAGGGTATCTCCCACTGATAGTTGTGTTTCTTCTACGGTCCCCGAGTACTCGAAACGATCCAGCGAAATAATTGGCTGAACAGAGGCGAATAATTGACCGGGTAGAGAGCATGCGTTTTGAAAGTCGGTCCCCTCAAATTGGACACGGTTCTTCGGCTCGACTCTCGCTCTACCTCTTTCCGCTTGAATCGGGATGAAACGGAATAGGGGCCGATGCAAAGCCGGCGTAAAAGCGTAAGAGGCTTCCCGACAGCGGATTAGAGAGGCGCAACGGTGCTTTTCCCGCACTCGTGGAAGTCGTAACGCGGTCCAGAAGTATATTTTCGGTGTCGCGTACACGGAGGGAATCGACATCGTCGAGAAGGCCAGGGGCCCTTCTTCTTCCTCCTATCGTTTAGCCGGTTGTTGGACCACGGCCAAAAATACTTAACCGTCAACCGGCGACCGTCGAAAATATGCGCGTATTTTCGTGGCCCGGATAGGACATACCGGAAACGATATTTCGGTTCGAAGAACCTTGTGTTTTTGGCCAGGTTGAACGACACCCGTCTTTGTAGTCCGTCCCAGTGATATTGACATGTTTCTGAACTGCCATGTCGCGCATAGGAATACAGTAATGTTTCGGTGGATCGTACGGGGTCAAGGATTAACGTTCAAACATATGGTATTACAGGAAATTCTCTATAAACAAATACAAGTTGTTCGAGATATCGAGACGAGACCGATAATCGTATCGCCGTGCGGGGATCCCGTTTAAATAGCTCTGTTCGTCGCGATTTTCCCTCGCGTTACACCCGTGTAAACACCGAGCGTAAACCAACGGCAGCTGGAACCGCGAAATATTGAATGAAATTGTTGATACTCGCGGTACTTGCTTCGATACGATCGTTGGCGCCCCAGGTGAATACAAACCGCGCGTCGTTGATGTTATCGGAAATATTTACGAATTCGGATTCGATCGTTGAAGCGTGCCAGTTTAACGAGTTCCCACGGGCACGCGAACGTCTCTTCCATACCGAACATCGCGAACCGTCAAAAGTCGCGAAACGTGGTTCGGTACTACGTAATTCGAGTAAATTGTTCGTCGAGTCTGAACGACGCGACGCGTCGGCCGGAAGCGGTGGTGAATTCCTCCGTGAAATTATATTATCCGCGTAAAAATTGAGTAACGTAGCTATTTTGCGACGTCGCGCGATCTCCACCGTTCGCGTTCCGGGTAAAAGTTAACGAAAATGATCGAACGTCTGACGCGGTAATTGGCAAAACTACGCTAGGCGAATAGGAAGTCCAAATAGAAAATTCGAATATTAGATCGAACCACGGATAGCGTTCGCGCAATGGATATGGTAAGCAAATTGAATATTTACTCGGCTATGCGGTGTCCGTTCAAATTTTGTTTGTCTCTTAGATATTTATAGTTTCTTTAACTTGTTTGGAACATTTGCATTATTTATTTAGCCGTAAACCGTAATGCGAGTATTTGGTTAAAAGTATCTGAGAAAATTAATAGAGAATTTTCGAAAAATCTTAATACGAGAAAACCAAGATAACTCTTGCTGGAACTTGTAGATTCGAGCAAGTTAGCGCATCGCCGGACCCCCAGTTTTCCATGTACATACATACGCATGTACATATGTAACGCGTTTGCGCGCGGCCGCGTAATCGCCCTCCGATGTCGGTAATTTCGATCGGCGTGCTCGATCGAAAAAGAATTATGGCTCCGGCCGAATCACTTTAGTCGGTAATTGACCGCATTAACGTTACGTGGGCAGGTGAAGATAGACGCTGGTCGTTTATCATGCGAAAGAAGCCCGGTCTGGCTTGTCTCTGCCGACTGCATTCCCATGCGCCCTCCCACACGGAGCGAACTTTTGCTGCTCGTTTCCGCGGATACAGCCCCGTTACGATTCTTCGAGCTTTTGCAACAGTTTTAGGGCAAATATCGTGTAACGCCCACGGCACCGTTTCGGTCATTGGTAGATCGATCAGTTTCCTTTTTCTTAATCTGCCGATACGCGAAGCATTCTTCGACGGCCGATGTCGCGTGCATGCGATCGTACGTCGCGCGACGCGACGGTGCGTTACGCAACCATCTCCTTTAGATTTTTCTCTCTCTCTCTCTCTATATATATATATATATATATATTATTTATTTATCGATCCCTCGTTTCTTCGGATCTCGAGGGGCGTCTGTTTTTACGTTCTCAACATTAAATATGTATACGGGACCTGTAAAAATTACTGGTTTCAAATTTTTTCATTCCAGTCAAGTAAATCCTATGATAATATCAACTAACTTTATGACTTTCTTGTTCGACTAACCTTTGCGCGCTTTCTTCGCAGCGCGAGCTTTCTTTGCTCTTCTTTTCCTCTCGTTTCTTTCTCTCAGCTTTCCTTTCACGGCCCTGCTTCACGCTTCTGCCTGCCACCTCCTCTTTTTTACGCTTATTCAGCCTCTCCTTTGTCTCTCTTCGAGTACCGTCCCCGTTCGTCTTTTTTCTACTTTCTGCTTTTTACGTCTCGCACTCTTCAATCTTCTATGGCTTCATTTTCTTCTTTATGGAATCTGCATACTTGACAAATTTCAATTATTACCGTCGAATTCGGAAGTAACGTACATATCTACATGTATGTATAACGCTTCACTTTTTAATTATTTAATTATCTAGAACATTATTTTGAACATTCCTAGCCCACTCATAATTATTCATCTTCAAAGCGATCGTCGATCCATTTGCATCGACTGCTGATTTCGCGAATAACATTCGATACGGTTGTCAGCCGATCCGCGGGGCAACGTCGTCTTCGTCGATAAACAGATTAATTTCCATTGTTATCGTAACAAACGAGGGAACATGGATAAATGCGGGCGTCGCGAATAACACGATATTTATCTTGTTACAGCTGGATCTCGCACCCGGCACAGATTATACACGGCGCGGCGTATATGGCGTTCGCGAATTACACGTACCGCGTTTTGAATCTCAATCGTTGGCGGATCGCGTCTCACACCTGCGATCTTTTTACTCTCGAGCACCCGATCCTATCGCACCTTCGCCGATGCTACACCGTTTCCCTCTTTCGCCTCGTTCCTCGACGTAGCAATGGGACACCGTGGAAATCTTCCGCTGCCATTTTCCTTAAACTTTGCGATGCTGAGTTACTTTTATTTAATTTTTTTTTTTCAATCATACAACCATTCTCCTGCTGCAGAACATTCTTAATTAATAGATTAAGAATTAGTTTGCGGATATGCAAAATTTTCATTCAAAATTTTTCATCGTAAGCGTGTCTATTTAGTAGTTATTATTAGGTTGTTGATTATACTCGTCTATAAAATATATGAATATGATACTCGACAACTAAAAAAGACGAGTATTTTATTTACTTGAAACGAATTCCTCGTCCGAATCCTTCGATATTTTCTATCGCTACATTTTCTATCGCGATTGTCGCGTTACGTGGGGTCGCTTTTGCCGGACACGCATAAAGTTTCATGTTGCTCGGCCCGACTCTTTTATTTGCGACAAGCGATAAATTCTTAAGCGGGGACAAACCGCACGGGCGCGAGAGCCTAACGATACCTTTCCCGTTAAAAATCGTGCGTAGATCGCACGCAGCGAGATTCATTGAAAGGAAGATCAGCTGTGACCTTGATCGATACGATTCCCCCAGAATTATAGCGTTATCGGTTCATAAAACACGGTTTCCGTCTGTGTTTCTTCGACGCGTTGCACAATAATATTGCGACACCGAGTCTTTTTATTTCGAGAAACAGTCGGGTCTTCGGGATCGTAGATGATGCAAGACGATGCATCCTGAAGATCTTTTCATTCGCTGGACACACCGTGTCTCTTCGTTCTGTTCATTTTCAGGCGACAGGGTATTGAAATTAAAAAAAATCTTGTCGATAGCCAGCCGTATATGTAACGAGAAACGTTTGCAATCTTTCAAGGTACCGAAGGAACAATCATCGGAAAGAAGAGCATGATCGACTAGCGGAAGAACGATGCGTCATGGCCTCGTCTTTAGGAGGACCAGGAATGGCGTCGGGTGTCTCGACACCGCGAAGAGTCAACCTGGAGTTTCCACCACCTCCACCTTATCCACCTCCACACAGTCAGGTACAAAATGTAAATCTAATCGGCAACACGGAAATTCCTTTTCCGAAAGAACGCGAAAAAAGGGAAACGCCAGCAAGCCAATAAATATTAAATATTTCTATTGTAAATGTCTTTTGTAGATGCCCTGCGCAGCACTGGTGGATCCTTCGGTCACTTCGGCCATCGCGAGCTCTTCTCACCAACATCCCCTTCAGGATTATTCGTACGCTTACTACAACCCCGGACCAAGCAGACTGCATGGTACGTATCCGGCGGAAGTGGGCCTGGGCCGTGTCCAGTCGCAACAGCAACCACCGCTATGCCCGGAAACGTTCAAGAGGCACACGTACATGACCAGATACGGAACGGAAGAGAATATCTACGAGGAGATCTCGGAGATCAAGTAAGACACCGATACAAAACATAAACAACTTTCGCGTTAGTTTACCGGTATGTTAACTGCTGTCGCAGAGGATAGTTTCTGTCTTAAGCGAGTAACGCAAGAATCTTTTTTTGGTCATCGGAATTTCCCTGTAAGAAATACTATTTTTAATTAGATATTCCAATTTTGATACCAACAAATACCCTTAGAAGAAACTTTTATTTGGACGATCGTTTAAACGAATCTCTCTCGTTTAATTTTTTAATCGTGTAGTGTTTTTTCTTTAAAACTATCTTTCTTTCTTTCTTTTTTTAATTTTTATATCAACCCTTAAAATTACAAAGACCTCGCTGCGAACGAAAGTTCATTTTTAAGCTTACGGTACACAAAGGATAAGCGATAAAGAGGTATTGATGTTTTTCGTAAAAATTTTTGTATATAAATGTTACTCACGGTCCCTTTACGCTAGACACCCTGTAGAGAACCGTAGCGTACCGTACCACCCCCGCGAGAACGTATCCCTAACCGGAAGACGATGTTAGTTTCCAAGGGAGAGAGACCCGCGGGCTTCTTACGGTGTCGATAGCGTGCAGAATTACAGTTTCATTCGGTCTAAATGGTTGATGAATACGCGCGGTTCATTCGCCCGACGCGAAGCGAACTTCACCGACGCGAGCGAATGCGGTTTTAAGTGGACAACGAGCGCGTCCCGGCCACTTGGCCCGATTCGACGCGTCCCGGCCACCGGATGCCCGGAGACGGTGATTAAGTCGCGAACAATAAGAAAACAACAGTCGTGGATTGTCTCCGCAGCGTATTCGCGGCCCCGGGACCCAAGTCATTCATCGGGACAAGATAAATAACCATTCGAATTGACTCCGATTCACTGGTAAATTATTATGCGACGCTTTTCTTAAGGCCGACAGAGGCTGGCGGTCTTGTTGCTTCTTCTCTCGATCGTTTGCCCGCGAATAGAATAGAAACCTACGCGTGTACCGGTGTACGCGTGTATTTCATTTAGACGTTCAGAACTCGGAACTATGATTTCTAGCCAGAGGTATTTATACCACCTGTATGTATGTACAAGCGATCGAGAGAGTATCGCGAGTAACAGAGGCGTCAATTCCATCGGTCGAATACGTTTATCGATTAAACGTAATGGTTCCGTCCATTAATCGCTTCGATTCATTAGCAGACAATGTCACCGAGCGTTGCATGGCTCGAGGAGGTCCCTGGTGGCGGAAGAGGTTCGACGAGTCCAGTCACGGCATCGTCGTGTGCTCGGGGAATTGAACCTGAGCGTGGAGGCGATGTTGATGCCGACCGTGGTCGATAACAACGACGAAGACGAGCCCGAGGATCAACGGGAAGCGTCCACCGAGGAGCTGTTATCTTCGGTCAGTCCCACCGACGACCTCCTTTCGCCTGTTGGCTGTGACATGGACAGTGGCTTCAGTGGAAGCTCCAGTGCAAGTTACAGGTTGAGTCAAGAACAGTAACTCCAGCTTTAATTTTAATGTCGCCTAACACCTGGCAACAAGTATTTGATCGGGAAAACCTGTCTTTAGATTTTTCATATAGCAAACGAAACTATCGATCGGAATACATAAAACTTAATCTTCTATAGTCTATAGTCTATATAGCTTGGCTTATTGTAAATTCGAAGTCACGATACTTCTACATATATCGATATCTTTAAGTATGTGTTATTTTTATTTTATCTTTTTTCTTAATTTTTATTTCACGTATCCCAGTAAATTTAATTTTTTCTTCGAGTTACATCATTCTTTTCACAATTCTAACAAAAATTCAGGCAGTAGAGGATTAATATCTTTGTTCGTCGATACTAGAATCAAAGAAATTCTTCAACGATCTTCGACCGTTTAATCTTCTCTTTAAGGTATTTGAAAGTTTGCATACTCTTTTGAACAGTATCTTGCGGCGCAGTATTGTTTTCTGCTTTTGATAAGAGTGCAAGTAATTCCTTCGGCGACCAAATCGCATACATTTTGATCGGACACTTCTTGCTAGGGGTTGTTTTTATTTTTATTTTTTTCTTTGTGTGCGCGCGTGTACCTCACAGCAGCGATTTTTTTTTTTAATAAAAAGTTTTCTTAAAAGATCCACAAGAGACGAAAAAGTTTTGTCATTATTGTTTTGACTGTAAAACGTAAGAGCGACGTTCCGGCTCCACGTATCTACATATATCGAGACTATTGCTCGAATTATCGTGCTTTTATTTTAATGTACGACTTTAATTTCCCTGAAACGATTACTGTCGTTTGCAGTTACTCTTACGTATCGAGCAGCAAGAATTATTAGACGGTTTTGCAACGTCGCGTTTATCGATCGAGAGTAGCAATTGCAAGGCCAGAAATGGGGGCGAAGAGACAGAGAAATAATGTTGCCAATTGTTCTTCTTTTTCTTAGGTCTGGTCTGGGGTCCTTGAGGCGAGGAATGGGTAAAACCAGCACGCCTGAATTAGCCGGCGGTCAGCGTAAAACGAAGGCCGCTATGATCTGGAAAAAGGGTTGGAAAGGCTGGAAAAAACTGCATTCTTTCGGCAGCAACAGCAACAAGACTGGTGAGTCATTCGTGAATCATTTACTCTCGGAATTTCTAGAATGGTTCTAGATCTCGCGAATCCCCCTGAACTATCAACGAGAGGTTCTTCAACGGAATCGCTAGCTTGCTGGGAAACAAACGATCGACCTTGAGTTCGACAAAAATAATAATATGTAATCCACATTGAAATTATAAAAACTTTTTTCTACAAAGATTTACGTTTAATAGGATATTTTGCGTGTTACAAATGTGTGCAGAAATAACGTGTTAAACACGAAAAATCTTGCGACGCGTTTGGCAGTCCGACGAAGCGGTATGTCATCGTAGCGCCGATCATTTATTTTCCAGCAGCTTGATATATGTAATATGTATAATCTGGTTTCCGGACAGAACGCGGATTGATCGCGGAGACGATCGATCGGGTGTCGTACGACAACTCGGCGGGTTCGATTTCATTTCCGCGATCGGTCACCGGGGGGGACCGATAATAAATCGCTACAATGAAAGTGCAATCGAAGCCGACTTCGGTCAGGCTTCGGTCACGAACCACTCGCAGCCGGGAATTAATTGTGTTCGCGGCACTGCGGCTTCGTTAAAAATTCTTGTTGCGCGACCCGTGACTCCCATGCCAGGACTATCAACCGAAGACAAGACGGTCGGACAAAGACGGACAAACGCACCGAAGGTGCCGCTCCTTTTCCGCGAGCGTCGTTTCGCGAAGCATCGCGGAACGTTTGACACCTCTGTTCGTGCGAGACCAACGCCGGAATATTAAACATCGATTGTGCAGCCAAAAATTCCGGAAAAAATTCACAGCCGTGCGCGCTATCGGGTAGAATGCTCATAAATTTGTACATTTTGTTGATCGATCTGGTAGGTCTAGCGTCAATTCGTACCGTAAATGGTCGCGCATGGCTCATCGGATAAGATGCCTACCGCATCGGAGGCCATTCGAATATTCGCGATTGTCGATGGGAATATTGGAAAGGTACCAGGTGGAATATCGCGAGTGGTTGCGGGTAATCATGGCCAATCTCGGGCCACGCAGCAGCGCGTTCGAATCATCGGGCCACCTTTTGTCCGTCTACTTCGTGGCCCCTTGTCGCGCTTAACTGCACAAGTATGCGCGGTGCAGGCCTTTCTTTCATGGGAACACTGTCCGTGGTGCGGTGCGGTGCGGTGCGGTGCGGTGCGGTGCGGTGCGGCGCGGCGCGGCTCGGTGCGGCGTATGACGCAAGCGTTTGGCCCCGTGCGCGCTCGTGTGCATTTGGCGCACGAGCAGAGTTAATTATTGGTACTTGGAACGGGTCAGCCGCGGGGTCGCTCGGTGGAGAAGCAGATGCGAGACCACGTGCAACGCCCTCTTCTTCCCGCTGTGCGATCCCTCTTTCTGATTTTCAACCTCTCTGCCCTCCCTCGTCTCTCCCGAGCTGTTTCTCTCGGCTACGCTCTCGCCATCATTGCCGCGTTTCAAGCTGGTTAACCGTTTTCGTCGAAAATCCACTGCGCTGCGAATTTATTCGCGGGTCATCTATCGCTCCATTGTGTTCTCGTTCTGCACGATATTAACTCCTTCCGATGAAAAGAACCGATTGCCCGTAGTAATTTAATATGAAGGAGGTGTTTCCATAAAGTGTTCGATATTCGGTAACGGGACTCGAAGTAAACAGTTGTGTTTCGTTAAAAAAAAAAAAGGCTATTAGTCGAATAAACTATAAAGACTATTTGTCTAATAAAAATAATTCATGCAAAAGCAAAACAAATATATAATTCGATAACATTTTGATAATAATATACTACAAAGAAGAACTATTCTCCTGAAAGAAGCGAACCTCGTCTTGGGTCCATCTGTCGGGGCGTCAGATGTTTGGCACGAACCTTCTTTTTATTGTCGGTGGCGAATCGCGACGAAACGATGATAGGCCCGTAGAGATTCTAAACGAATACTCGTGGACAGATGTTGAGAAAAGAGCAGACCTCCCAAGTCAGCCATATGGTTTCCGGGATCCCATTGAGATTTACGCATGGGCCAACCCTAATGCCGGGATCGAACTCGATGGACACTCGAGCACCACTTCGAGCAGTGGCAAAGCTCTTCTCTGCAGTGATCGCCGCGCCGCTCCGGCGGTTGCGAGTTTTCTTGGAATTTCAAGGTGAACTCGTCGAACTTTGTAATCGCGGCGAAAGCACCGAGAAATAATGGTACCGGTAATCGCGTTCCAAGTAACATCCTCGACGTTCGGTGTTATAACACCTTGATCGCAAAGTGCAACTCTAATAAGCTGCGGCGATTCGAATGGCAGCGAAGGATCAAATTGATCCTCTGCTGCGCACGATCTTGCACAGAAACATTCATTCCGAGACGGTAATGCCACAACTTGGATCAACTAGAAATGTTATGTAATGAATTTTAAGAATTTGGTGTTCTTCAACAGCCACTTTCCCTGGAGGTACGTAGTATCGCTGTTTCCCATCGTTTCAATTTTTTAGACGTTTCATTGGGAAGAAAAATCTTTCGCTCGAAACAACAGACATTTATTAAAATATATTACAGCAAATCTTTCCGTAAAATTCAAAACGCGGTATATATGTATAATACTCTGAACTGGATGAGATAAGGCGTCTTAGAATTAATGTCGTCGTATACTACTTGGTTAATAATTTTTGAACTCCCGCTAAGGAGCGTGATCGGGGTGTGACATTTGGTTGGATATCGTAACGTTGAACGTGTGCGCGCGCGTGCGTGTGTGTGTGTGTGTGTGTGTCATAACTTGTTGGCGATAGTTTCGACGGCGTGCATCACACGGATCATGATGGATCTATTCTCCTCGTCCCGTTGTTTAATGTACTCGAAGATCTGCTCGATGCGGCGATCGGTCCGTGACTCGTGATCCTCCCGATACGGGGCTCGCGTTCTCCTCGACTTTCTCGGCCTTTCCTCATCCTCGTTACGCGCATCGGTCACTCGGACTTTGTCTCCGGTGGAATCGGCCAGGTCGTTTCCTCGTACCCTCGACAAGTCCTTGGAACAGTCCGCCTCCAACGTAAATTTCTTGATCGTAAGCTCCGTGGCACGAGGTAGTCGCGGAATCATCGATGGGTTACTCGACACGCGTTTTCTTCGACCTTGATTTTTATCGATTTGTCTGAAAACAAAAGACGTTCCTGTATTCGACGACGCACACGGTAGCGAGCGAATCTCAATTTAGCGATGAACCTCCTCGATACATATTATGTACTCGTATACGAAAGCCAGCCTCCCTTCTTCTATCGAACACGCGATTCTCCTATCTTACGTGTAAACAGTCTGTATGTTAAGAAAAAACGCCAGCTGCTGGAAAGCTTAAATATGTATCGCGAAAATTTGTCTAAACTCGTGTGAAAATAAATTGTGGCAATACTTTCCAGAGTAACGGTAAATAACTGAAATATGGGTCTCTATCCGAACCTGATGGTGTCGTACGAAGGTATTCTTTCGATTTGAACGGAACCGTCGCCTCCGAACGTTGTTCTCGTCCGCGATTCAGAATGGAAATCGTCGGTCTCTCTACGTTGGGTTTCCAGATCGGAAATCGTCGGTGGCGCGTCCATGGAGGAAGCGGGCTCTTCCGGTGTCACGGATAGGCAAAGGAATTCGTTGGGATCGATATACTCGTCGTGGTTCGGCGTTCTTCGATCGCGTCCTCCGCCTAGGAGCTCGTCGATCGCGCTGTAAAACGGCCACGAGACGTCGTCCGCGTTGTTCCTGTCTCCGTGTACGGGATTCCGCAGTTCCTTCAACAGATCGCTGTGGCAGATGCATAGTAACAGAACGCGCAATACGAGTCTTACTCGATCCCTCCGTCCGTGTACGCAAGCACGCGCGGCACTCGTTGCCGAGCCTGGCGCGCGACGCGTTTCTCGCGTGCCTCGCTTTCCATTCCGATTTTCCTTCGGACCGGAATCCACGTGGATCTTTCCGACACCGATACACCTTAAAGCGGTGTCTTACATGACCGGGAACTCGCGCGCGAGTGTAATTTATTAACACCGGATCTACCGAGTAATCGAAGCCATCGACGCGCCTAACTTGTTGCAAAAATTGAGGGGGATGGGGGTAAGTAGCCCGACACAGGACAGGAGACTCCCGCAGCATGAGACGAGAAAAAGTTTCTGGGCGTTGATTCGGTGTGGATATAGCGCTTATCGTATACATACACAATATAATAACTTAGGAAAAACTCTTTTGAGTTTTTCAAAGAAATGTCAAGGAGAAAAAATGGATAGTTTTGACCCGTGCACCAAAAAGGGTTAACAACGATTTAGATACCAGCCAGGAATAATTTAATTTTCCATCAACTATTCGTGGATGACGGGACTCGACGGGAGCGAAGACATCTACAGGACTCGCGGGACTTATCCACGCTCGGACGAGGGAGCATGTTTATTATCCTTCGCGCGGCCCAGGGGGGAACGCAAACTGGAAACGGTAAAACAAACTAACGCTCGAGCAGATAATCGAGCAATCGCGAGGGTAATAAAAGGCATCTGGCTCGCGTCTCACTTTGTACTGCTGTAACAGGTTCGACCATTTCTTCTTCAACACCGTGTAGTGCACGTTAGCCATTATGGTGGGAAATTCGTGTCGCATCTCCCTCAAAATGTACCTATGGAAAGAAAGAAAACACGTCGAATATCGCAGAACGAAATGCGCGTGAAAATGAACTACTCCCGTTCATAAAAATCTTTCGCAAAACTAAGTATGTATGTACGTCGGTAAATGTGCAGCAAAAAAACGAGTCGGTCTTACGAAATGACACGCATCGTGAAATTCGCAAACATTCGTTGATCCTTTAAGACTCGGGTATAGTTTACCGATCAAAGGAAAAACACGTTTACAACGCACTCCTTCTTTCTTCGAAGTAAAAATTGAAAAGTACCGATGCGAATCTTTCCCCTCTCAACTCGGAGACGTTTAGCTAAATTGAAAAGCGAGAAACCACCGGAAAGCATAAAAGCGTTCTTCGACGTTGATACGTCGAAATCGCATTGTTGCACGGTATCGCTATGAAACGGTCGCTCGTTGTTTGCGCGTTCCAAGAAGCGAACACCGAGGACACTGTTCGCCGGGCAGAATTAAATCGGTTGATCGCGTTGCTCTTATCTCGCCGGTACGAGTTTCGCGCGATAACGCGTCTACTACCGAGAACGACCAAGGTCGATGAATGAAGACGGCGATGCAATTCTCTCGAACAGTTCCGTTTCCGTTCCCGTAATTGTACATTATTCGTTCTGTAGAACTATCGCAGGAGTCGGTATAAGAGGCGAGAACGGTATATGTACGTAGCAGAGTAGGTCGAGTTGGTCGTGACCAACAAAGTTTGTGAAACCTAAGCGAACGTGAAATATTTTTCGACACAGATTCGCTTGGACTCGAAGAATAACTATAACCATTAAGTTCGTTAGAATGCAGACTACGTTGGCACGCGTAACTCATATATATCCAATAACGTATTTCTTTTTTTTATACCTATAGAACATTTTAGAAAAGTACACTAAATAACAATAAATTCGTCCAACGGTAATTTAATTTGTATTTTGATTCGCATACAAGCAAAAAGTAAGCGACGTAATCGCGAGACGTTATCGACTGGCAATCGACCGGCGCGGCTCGGCGCGGCGCGATGAATCGTTTCGTGTACTCCTCGTAACAGTCACCGCCATAAACAGACGATAATGCGAGCATAAATCTTGACGAAATCAATCTTCGTCCGAGAAACAATGTTTTCCGTTCGAGGATGTTTCGGATTCCTTTCCGAGGTCGCTTCGAGTCTCGAGTTGCCAGCCCGTAAAAATTGCAGGTAACGCGCAGATTTTCGACGTACGTACATATAGTATAAGTACATATGTACTTACTTCCAACCTGTCTGGGCGGAATATTTGCGGCCGGTGAAGATTTCTCCATTTTCCTTTCTGAGCTGAATGAACCGACAGGTGAGATTCTCGGTCCCTGCGAATATCGGTGAAGAAAGAAAAAACAAGAAGAAAACCTGTAGGAGAGGGCTGCGTGACTCGGGATTATTATCGCGTGTACCCGCGGTTACGATTCCTCTATTAGACGGTTATTACGTCGCCGACGGAATGTCGCCGTCGCCACGGGGGAGCGACGGAGAAACGGCCGACGCGACGGCGCGGCGCGGCGTCGCGTCGCATAGCGTCGTCGGTGAGAAGATAGCGGGAGGAATAACAATTCGAATGCGTGCAATTTAATACCGCGGGAACACGTGGACCGGCGCGGCGCGGCGCGGCGTAGGGACACTACGCGCGCATTCCACTGTGCGTTTCTTTGAACTGCTCGTGTGCATCGGTGCGAATGCGGTACCGAGCGAAACGATAGCACGATTGTCCGTAACCCTTCGTTTAACCGCTACAATGTTCGAACAGTTGCTTATTATGACGGACGGCAAAAAATTAACAACTTCTTTAACCAAACCGTTTTCGAGCTAATACTCCTGATACTTCGAATACTAAAGGAATTCCTAGATTTCTACAATGCGACCCACAAGAGAAAGTCGCAGAACGTAACGAGCAGATGTCTCTACATGGACTTTCGTTCCAATCGCTAAAGTGCTAGGCATTTTTACACAGTCGGGAACGAAAAATTCTACTATGCAATCGTTAAACATTAATTAAGGTGACATTCGTGAAATAACGTTAATTGGTACTAAAAATACGAGGAAGAAAATTATATTAATAATATCCTGGTCCCTAGCGAACGTTACAATTGTTACGTTTGACTTTTCATTAAAATTATTCATAAAGAACATCTAGTATTTTCTGTCGCTTATATTTAGTAGTTACGAGCACTTATTCTTATGCGTACGACTAAATGGTTGAATAGTTGGAAGAATCTACTAGAAAATTCACACGGTTCGAACTTGTCAACTTCTTCTATTTGAGAAGCAGCGTGGATCGTGGATCGTGGACCGTGAGTTCTCGTTCGAATCGGGTCTAGCTACTCGGTGTTCGATGGTTCGGGCTTCGTTTACGATCCTGGATCACGGGACAGGGAAAGTTGCGCGAGAAGGAAGATAACAAAAAGTTCAAGCCGGCAGAAAGCAAGCGTTACAGCAACTGTGACGCGAGGGGACACGACTGCGACTCGCATCGCACTCGCGTATCACGGGTGGATCTACGTAGCGAAATGGGTATTGGTGTCTGACGTATGCACGGTACGCGGGACGATTAAAATGGAAACGAACGGGCCACATCGGAGATATCCGCGCGTGAAATTAGGTTTTCGCAGCGAATCGTTAAAGCTCGTCGACTGTCGAGCCTCGCGGAAACTACCCGTCGAAAAGGTCGGAACAGAAAAATCCGTGGGCCGCGCCGCAACGCGTGTCCTCGTAGAGGTAGAGAGACACGCCGAAAGCGTTTGTTTCGCACAAGCCAGAACTCACATCGAAACTTGGTCTGCTGTGAAGTCTGCGTCATGCTGACCGTTACCGGGAAAACGGACGCTCGTGTCAAAACTTCTCATAGTCGAGATTCTGATGCGTACTAAAATATAGACCTGGTTTCAGTCTTCGGCAAGGAGCTAGAGGGGAGTATACCGTGGAACGACGGTCGGCAGCTACCGCCGTGGTGGAAGCTGCAAACATAGATCTCTGGTGGGGACGGAACGCTTAGGCAGCGTGTATACGAGAGCAGTTCGCTCGCGAATCGATCGCTCTTAGGCCGCGTCACAAAATAGTCTCGCATCGGCGAAACTCTGTCGAAATACCTGATATATACTCTTGTTTTCAAATTGGACAACCTCTTAACATTACCGCGATACGATATTATCTCTTTTTCGATGAAGGCAACGTCTCTATCGTTTCCTATAAATGCCTCGATAGAAGGGAGGGGGAGGGGGAGGGGGGACTGTGCGCGAAAACCTGCGAAAGCGCGGTAATATTTGAAAAATTATACTCTCGAAAACTGTATTAAACCGTTTGCGGTTCAACGTGTTAACTCAACGTTGTTAACTCTCTTTTATTCCAGAACTTGCTACCAAACGATATTGTTCAATTATATTCCCATATAGATAGCTCTAATAACATTCTTCGAATTGTTACGACATTATTAACGAATGTAATGGGAAATCAATAAAATAAGGTAATATCGCGACGCAAGTTCATTTCCGATTACATACAAATATTATTTAACGTGGTTTATGGTATACAATTTCCATGCTCCTGCGCTTTCCGTGTTGCGGAGTTGCGCGACTATGTTCACGGAGAACTACTACCGAACGCATGCGCAACGGCAATCGATTCTTCGAGTCTTTCGTTCGATTCTTCGCTCTGCCGTGACCGCGTGCCAAGCAAGGAGGGAAAACTCTCCGCATCGCCATCTTCCATTAGAACCACGCAACAGCTCTTTTTCCCTATGCTCGGCCTACCGTTCCACGTTTCCAACCGATTCACCGTCTTATCGACCATGAGAGAGATTCTTACAGAGCGTTAGCGATCCGTCGATCGATCGTCGACAGAATCTGGTTTACGAGCGAACGAACGAACGAACGAACGAACGAACGCGCGTACGCACGCGCACGATGAACGCGATAAAATTCAGGGCCGTAATTCCGATGGGCACCACGGGTACCGTATTTAAAACCACCAAAAATTTCAGGGTTTCAAAAGAGAGAATTAACAGAAGGAGAAGAAAGGTATGTACTGGTAAGGACAACGAACGAAGCGGTACATGAAAGCAAAGGGAGTGGTAATCCGTCAAATACAAAGGTGCTTATAGCCTGCGAGCACAATCATCCGATCCTAATCAAAGCCTTCGTATACGAATGCGTGGAGAGACGAGTGTTCGCGTAAAAAAAGTTTGCATAATAGAATAATTATTTGTGTTGTACACCGAATATTGTTGTTTTAAATTGTTGCAATGGAAACATTTCACAGTGTACGCGACCGAATAGAATTTCGTAAAAGTTCATATTTCAATAGAAAACTAATAATTAACAATGTAGAGTCGAAAATTTGTAGTCTAACAATTGTTTTGAAAGTTTGTTCGAATCATTTATTGGTTCGTATAATCCAGATAACAGATAGTTCGAATATTGGAATATTCAAATTATAGATATCGAAAAAATTCTTCTAATTTAACGTCATCGTTAGTATTTCGAACATATGTAAATCGACTACGGAGCATGCATCTCTTATAATAGACCGTTAGGAGGATCATGGAGCAATACGACGCATCGAGTGTACAGTGTTGCCAAGATCGAAGTCGAAGGGAATTTCCATAAATACAATTAACTTCTAGCCTTGGCCATCCGCCCCTTTGGCAACACCATTCGGTCGACACATTTCGATCTTGGCTAAAACTTTTTTATTTCTGCTAGAAGGCGAGTCGTCGTTCGTATCATCGTTTCATGCTGCGGCAAACAATGCTGCCGCAGCGTTTCTACAGCATCACGGTCACCGGTCGATCGGTCCGATATTTTCAGAAGGCGTAACGTTTACGATAAACGGTTTTCTTTTATAAGATATTTATGGCGTATTCGTTGTCCGCCGCATCAAGTTTTTGCTGTAGACGCGTAGCGCGTATGGACTTTCGATAAGCTATTGTATTTCAACCACCACCCAAGCATTCTTCGCGTGTCAACAGTTTGCTCGCGATCGCTTTTCTCGTGGCACGAGGACAGCAAATTTTTCTCCCGTTCGATCAATTCCTTCGCGACTACAGAGAATTTTCTTATTTACGTACGCGTTACAAACGTAAGTACGCGTATCGTGCAAACGATCTTTGGCAGGGCATTGCATCGAAAGTAAGGAAAATTCGGTTAAAATTTTTTTCCCATTGCAAGAGAGAGCAGCTGCAATTTTCTTCTACGGTCGCGAGCTTTCCAAGAATTTTCCAGGTTCACAGCCGCAAAAGGCCCGGAAATTTGAGCATACATTTTCATTCAAAGTTCTCGTAGTCCAGCTGCCCGATGCTTTTTCCGTTCAACAATAACCCAGGTCAGAGGATCGTGATTTACCAAGTCCGTTCAGGAGCATGAATTTCTGCGATCGCGACGACGAGACCGTTCGAAGTAGCGCCGCTGTGTGGCCATTCCGACGAACTACCACGAAACGATATACGTATATGTATTCCTATCCTCGTTTCGCTGGTTCTCAAACGGCCGTCCCTTCTCTGTTCGCGTCCTCTCTTTCTCGTTTCTTCCGTTGCACCGCGCACCGTACGCTCTCTTCTCTTTCGGTCCTCCTTTCTGTCCTGCTCTACCTCGGCATCTTTGTCCGTCGGTAACCGGCTTTCGGCCGTCTCCGTCGTTCCCATTGGTTTCCCGCGCGTTGTCCGCTATTTTTCTCTGTCCAACTTTCTCTCTCGTTCGCAGCTTGCAGCACCCTCTGTTCCATTCTCTCTGTTCGTTCCGACGGTGCGACGCGACGCGGCGCGGCGTCCCGCGTAACGCGCACAGGCCCGCAACCACACGGCGTCGTACGCCATGCCTCTCTCTCTCTCTCTCTCTCTCTCTCTCTCTTTTGCCGCGTTTGTCTCACGTCCGTGCCCTTCGCGTTTCCATGCAACCGCCCTCAGTGCGTGACGGCTCCGCGGGCCACGGAGAACCAGAGAGGCGCGCGCGCACGGCCATGTTTACTCGGTTTGGTGGCGTTTCTTTGTCGGACGACGGACGGGACGCGTTCTTATCGGTGCTGCACGCCGCGATATTAATTATGCCAGCGGTCAGCCCTACCGCCACGCGTGCCTCGTAATCCGACGGATCGTCGTTTCTTTCCGGTTGACCCAAAGTGTCGTCTCGCTAATCGGAAGGCAGGGGCCCGCTTGGAGCGCGAGCGAGAGCGTATGTACTTGCATACGTGCGCGGCCCGCGAGCACGTTGCGGCCACGACAGCCCGGTGCTCGTCAGGAACGTTTCGTTGTCGCCGCTTAACCTGGAGCACGAAGCGCGAGGAAGATCGCTCGCCTCCACGAGATGGAGGAGCTGCACAACGGTGTCATCCTGATCAAGTGTAAGTCTGCGATCGCGCGCCTGTCGATTCTCCGCTGACCGACCGATCCATGGTGCCCGTGCGTGATCGCGCGCGTCCCATGCAGGAGCCCGGTGACTGCGTTCAACCAGAAACAGAACGTTCACCCCTCTGTCACGGCCGGATCTAAATTCCTGAGCCGTTGGATCGGTAAATTCGTTGCGGCATAACTAGCTGCCGGACGGATTTATTATACGGTCGGAAAGTGCCGCGCGAACGTTCAGAACCAAAATTTTTTTCGTGTCATGGTAATATCGATTCCTGCTAAACTGATCCGTGGATGACACGAGTAAACCGTCGTGATTCTTTTATGCTTATGTCGACTCGAATACATACGGTTATGTAATTGTCCACGATATTCGCAATTTTTTGTTCCGCGGACTATCCCAACTCTCGATGACAACACGGTAAAACGGTGCTTCTTTTCATGCTATTGTTGACTCGATTACACCATGGGTTATGTAGTTGTCCACGGTGTACGGAGTGAGTTTTTTAGTGTGACAGTGAGACTCGAATCGTGGAAGTAGTTCGGTGCAACGTATTCGGTTACAACACGGACGATCGTTGTTCCGGCAATTTGCATCGGCACGATTGCATGGAAACGATGGAACACCCGTATCGCGCAGCGCGTCAACGACAGGACAGTGCCCGTTCCGCGTTCCGCGTTCTTGCTGCTACATCCATACGTCTCTTTCTTACCTACCGATACGTATATCCACGGCACCGCGGAAAAGGCTCGTCGCGATCTTCTCTGTCACCGACAACGATAAACCTCTAACCCGATCGTTCGAATTTTAACGCGAACGTTTGGCCCTACGATTACCCGCGTAAAGACCGGTTCCTTTAAAAACAAATATAGAGAAATAATATTACAGTTTTCAATGTATAATAAACTAACGATCAGTTTCAAGAGTAATCTGGCAACTTAAAAAGGCGATTTCAGAATCTTTCTTCTACCGTTTTTTTTTTTTTTCTGGTTTATCTGTCATGTTTGTCGAAAGGAACTTCAAACTTGGAAACCGATGCCCCGAGAGCGACGGTTTCTTCGATTCTTCGAAAGGGGTCACGTGATCGTTCAAGCGAGAACAGCGATAACCTATAAATAAGTTCGCGGTTGGATGTCACCGGGTCTAAATTGTCTCCCTTAACCGTTCGAAAATATTCTTCGGTAGACCGTGTCCCCTCGCGCGCGACTCTGTATTTTCGTAGCTCGTAAACTGTTCACGCGCCGCGATGGATTTTGCAATTTTGTTTCCCTTCGACGAAGCGCGCGTCTCGTAAATCCTCCGGACCAAATACATACGATATACATATACCGACCACGGTTGGACTATTATGTCGTGGAAACAATAGTATACGCCGAACGAACAGGCGTACGTTGCATCGGCCTGCCATCGGACGACAATTTCAACGTATCGTATCCGGCGAACGAGAAAACGGTGGTGTTCTTCGGAAATGTTCTCCGGGAAAGTACAGGGTGAGTCAGGGGGCTCGGGAAAATTAGGGGATGGAGCGACAGTTGCATCGGAGGGATCGGTAAAATCTACCAAATGCTCATCGTTTGAAAATTATTTAAAATTCGTACCACTCGAGGAGCTGTACTCTAAGCAGAGAATTTGAGAAAAGTTCGGAGTTCAAGGGGTTAATGCGATTTATTTGACTTTTGATTCGTTCGAACCGTTCGCGAAGAGGTGCTTTAAGGTTATCTATAAAGTTGCGAATTTGCATAAACATCCGCAGTCGAATCATTAGAATTTGAGGCGCGGTAGCGTAATCGACACACCTCGCACGATTCGTTGTCGAAGCGCACGGGTACGAGGCCCGTGACGCGTCGCGTCGCGTCGACGTAGAATAAAGATCATCGGGGTCTCGATTCGGGATTGGTTGGCTCTCCGTTTCGGACGCCTTCGCTAGCTTGTTAAAATAACGTATAATTTATGCCCGATTATACGTACATATTAGGTTGATCGGAAACTTATCCGCGGCTCCCTTCTCTTTTTTTCTTTCCTTCGAAGCAATCGATCTCCGTAAGCCGTAAGTAATCGAGTTATGTACACCGTTTTCTATTACCAAGGAATAATTAATAAGTTTAATTTAAGAAATAATGGATCATGGTAAAACAAAGAAAAATGAATTTGCGTTACCGTTACGCTATTAAAAGTAACGTATAACCGATTAATAATAAAACTGTTAATAATAAGCGAATATCGTACTTGATAATTGAAAATATCATAATCGATTTGCGATCCAAATATGCGGATAACACAGCTGGTACTACTTTCGTTTGGTGAAAATCACCGGATAAGGTTTTACGCGTCCAGATAGAAGTCGGAACTTTCCGATCGTGCCGATGCAAGCTTTGAAAACCTTCCGACCAATATCGAATGTGTGCGCTTACTAGATCGCGCGGGACCTGTTAGCCGCGCGTGGGCATGCTTTCTCTTATAAAAATGTGGATTGAAATGTCATGCCGGTGATCGGTATTTCGCCGGTTATTAAAAATGCATCGTTTGTATTCCGCTCGCTCATTGTGCGCGCCGATGAACCGGTCGAGATAGCGAAAGGGAACAAATAGGTACTAATTTGTACCTTTCGAAATCACGCGGATAATTGTACACCGAACATGTCCGACTCAATATCTCGTATACATAAACGATATGTACGCGCATACCCTCTTCTCTTTTTTCTCCGTTCGGAGTAGTTATCCTGAATTTGTCGTATTTATCGAGTACTTGTCATAATTGTACATACGCAAAAATTTAATTTAATTTCTTGATCGGCAGCTCGTCGAAGGATACAGTTTGGTAGAAGCTGTTTTACTCGTAGAGCGAGAATTGCATTTCGTTGGAAAACTAGTATACCGCGTACCGCTACAATTTATCCTTTTAAATTGAGCATTTGTTGCGATAGTACGGTTGCGACGAAAGGGAAGGAAAAAAGCATATGCGAGACCGGAGAAATATGGGCCAGTGACCGTGACAAGCATCGCGTGTCTACGACCGCAAAAGGTAATTCGTAGCAATAATGGTGTGCGGCGGATACGCGTAACCCAATACGACCCGTGTTACGCAGGACAGGAGACTGTTTCGATTTTCCTAAGACCCGTTTTGTAGAACTTTCTTTCTTCTACCCCACAGATATATTTATAGCGATGACAAAGTTCAATGCCACTGATAAAGAAGCTCTCTCGAAACGCTGACGACAAAAGATATTCTCTCACTGAAAACCGACAAATTTTCCGTAGAGTATCTCATACTATGCATTATAATTTAATCGCAAATACAAGTACAAAATTAATTTGACTTTCTAAATTAAAGGACTGATCGAATCAATAAATCTCGAGTAAACAGAGAGCGTTGCATTTTCGTTTCGGGTCAATTCGAAAAAAGCAAAGGTAGCGTACACGCGCGCGGACCGACTCTAGGCCTACGCGTAGACTAGGATACTCCAATTCCTGTGGCAGTTGTAAACATACAACGGTCGAGGTCATCGATCCGTTATGCAACACAAATAACAGACCGGGCTGACGTTCATTGTCGTGCTCGCCGGTACCAGAAAACGCGCGTCGCGAAAACATTGAAAACGATCGTCGGTGCAAAACCAGCCCAGTTAAGCTATATAGCAAGACCGTATGTAGTCGAAATCGTGGGTCGCGCGTTGTCTTTATACACTAAAAAAAAAAAAAAAAAAAAAAAACAGCGGCGGTAGCAACCGCATAATCTCTTAGTTACGCGCGTTGAGAAACTTGCGTGTACGCGGTGTATAAGGGGCCAACGGAATAAGAGGGCTTGCTCGCGAGAGCGTGGTCGCAGTAAATTCGGCTCCCCGCTAACGAAAAAGGAAGTATTCCCGTGCCGATGACTCCTCGAATCGTGGACTCTGTCGTCAGAAATAAAGTTAGCGGGGAGCACGTGTGTGTCACTGTAAAAAGCCGGCTTGGCCTGGCCTCTCCGTGAACCGCTCGCACGACTACGCGCTGCCTGCTCGCAATGAGCACTCGACAGCGACGGCGCGCTGCGCCGCGCCGCGCTGCGCCGCGCCGCGCTGCGCTGTTGCCAGACTTATATTAGGCCCACACGGGACGACCGAACGCCAGCTTTTAACTAATTGACGCGTAGTACTACTCTCCTCGGTTGCATAACTAAGGAACCTCGAAAAGTTTCTAATTCCTCGACTCGCTATTAACCGGCGTCTTGTGCTTTTCGAGGCCGTATTTCACTAACTTTTAGCCATTTTTTTTTTTTTTTTTTCAGAACTATTGAACTTTTTGCATTAGGATTTCACACACGCACACGTATTCGTGTATTCGTCGTCGTGCGAAAGTATTCATAGATCTCTTCTATTTCACGTGTACTTATTAAAAATACGTGTACACGTGTTCTTAATTTCTTGACACTAGTTAACACACATTACACGTGTCTCGTTTTAATTTTTTTCTGCGAAGCTAGAAGAATTAGTTTCGTAGATGTAATGAAAATTTTCAATTAATTACATTTAGCCGAGTCGCTGTAAATGCATAATTTTCGTTCGCAGTGCGATCGTGTAAGTTCTCTGTATGTACGTAGTTATGAAAAGGTGTCGTCGACGGGGAAATGTTTCGCGAACGAAAATACGCAGCAATTAATCCTCCGTACGTCAGGACACGAACACGGAGACGAGTGACGCGAGCAGCGGTTAATTGGGGGTACGAGTACAATAGAAATCGACACGCGTATACACCTGTGACGCAACGTGTTTTACAAGACTCTTCCGGAAAGCAAGGACAGTGGTCGTGCGTATCCTCTATGTAATTGAATTGTCCTCGCAATTAATTACGACCCATCCCTGCAATTCAACGAATACATTTGTCCGCTGTTTAAAAAATAAATATTGTTTGTTCGCAACATTTTTCTGCCGACTAGTTTAATCGTAATACATACTTGTAATAAATGTAGAATGATTTCTCTAATCGGGTTCGGTAATTTCGGAGAAAATCAAACATTTGTAATAAATTAGTAAGAAACGTTGAGATCGGAGTACATACATATACATATATGTATGTACATACATATTGTATTATAAAACGAGAAAGCACACGCGTGGGATGCGTCCCTCTGAAACCGCAATGAGCAACGGCATGGACTCGCGTTCTCTTGTGCGAGAGAAACGGGTCGTGTACCTGCAGTTTTGTAGCGCATTGCCGCGGTGCACCTGCATGGTACGCATTATCCTCTCGATGCGCGCTCGTGTTCCTATTTGACCGACACCCAAGCAAAACGCTCACTGCGATTCATTGAAGGAAACGCGAAACAGCAGTCAAGGGGATGCGGCGTTCCTAGCTTCTATTTTCGCAGGATGAAATACAATACATGTACGCGCGACGTAGGCGAACATCGTTCGCGTGGGTGTTCGATACAAAGGACACGCGAGCCTAACTGGTTCGGCGCGACGTCGTGACGTTTCCTGGATTTCGAGTTCTCTCGGTGGTGGTGCATCCCTCTTGTCTGTACAACATCTCGGTCATCGCAGGTAGAACGATAGCGTGCGAAACTTATCGTCGCACCTGCGCAAGGCGCGTCTTGTTTGTTGAAACGTCTACGTATGTTTACCGAGCACCGAGAGGAAGACGAAACAATTCGGACACGTTGCACCTGTTCCGCAGCCCCGCGAACGTTATCGCGACCGATAATATTTTATAAAACTACCTAACACAGCCCCATCCAACCCCGGGCACTATACCTGCTATACCGTTTACCTGATATTTCGGAAGTGATCCGAGCAGCCTACGAAATACTTGTCCGCTGAAACTTCGCACGCGCGAATAGTAGCCAATGCGTAATAAAGTTTTAAATAGTCCCGTTGCAATTCTCCTTGGCCGTTCTGCGAGCTCTTTCTAATACGAACTGTGACAAATACACGCCCCTGCGATATTCATCCAATTTATTTTATAGCGTTTCATTAACGGCCGTATAGCGGAATGCCTGGCAGATAAAAAGTCGAAGCTCGATCATTTCTATAGCGACGATCGATAGATAAAGTTTATTATTAAAGCGTTAGAAGCATACGTGTAAACGACCCGCGATTTATCGAGTCCTCGTACTTTACATTTCATTTTTTAATAATTTGTTTTCATTATTATAATTTATTGTAGGTAAGAATCATCCGCTATACGAATTATTCATCGTAAATTTATATTTACTCGGGAGGTTAAATTACTACTAACAACGTTAATAATGCCGAACAATTTCGTGAATTGTGAATTACGGTACCGAAGAACAACTGCATGCACCGTTTCAAGTGGCGCGCGTCGTTCCACGCCATGTGTATACCATACCGGCGCGGCGCGGCGGCGTGACGCGTAGGATTAACAAATAGGCTGGGAGCACAAGTGATAAAACGCTGCTTGGGACCATATTGCCCCGATGTGCCATTAGCAAGCGACTCGTGTAAATTACCAACACACGCGGAGCGATACGCGAATCCACGCGAATACGCGCGTCCCGTTCCGTACACTCTCCAAGATAAACGACCGGCAGGACACTGATAGCCGATAGCCACGATTTCGTAACTTCGATACTGGAACTCGTTCTCTGTTCTCCGTTTTAGCGGTATTCTTGTTACAGCGTGTCAAAGAGTCTTCCTCCTTCGAATGTCGAAAAGTGATTCAACTTCCGCTGGGGAATTCTTTAACGTAAAATTGATAATGGTATCGAGCGCAAACATTCTCACCGATACGAACCAGTAAACATATATCGCATGAATTAGAACAAATACAAATTGACAAAGAATAAAAGGATAAAATGTCCGACCAAAAAGAATCTCCATTTCGCTAGAAACGTATTGGGTTCTATTTCACCTTGTACGAACCGGAATTTTCCAGGACCGATCCACTTCTGGTTCAGCCGATAAAAGTTCAGTCGACTGTAGACATCCGGCAAATTCGAATCAGGCTATCGTGAAATCATAATACGTACGTGACCTACCGATATACATAAATAGGTGTATGTATCTGCGGTCGTAACGCAAAACCATGCGAGGAGGCACGCTTTCGATCAAATTTGTGTTTTAGCCTCGATCGATATTTAGAAAGATTGCTTCCAAATTTGGCACGCGTCATTATATTTTCTAACCAACTGTCACAATTAAGAGGTTAAGACCAGAGAAAAATATCGCAAGTCGAAAAATAAAGACCAACCTATTACCCGACGATATCTCCATAGTCTGTCGACGACCTCCTCGGGCCTCGGAAGCAGCTCTCGGCAGTTCGTTCGATGGCTCGAGGGATCTTTTGGTCGGTGATTTTGCGGTTAAACGATTTATCCGAGGCAATCAGCGGGGCTCGCCCGTTTATTGGAGCGAATTGAAGATTCATTTCAACCCTCCGGGCCCCGGGGGTGTCTACAGCGGCGTCATAAGCTAGCAGACGGTCTAAGCGTCCGAGGGAAACGCATGCGCTCGCGCTGTCTTGTGCATCGCACACGAGTATGCGAGTATTTAGCGGCTAGCGGCTAGCAGCAGCTCGTCCCTCTTCCGCGAGAGAGGAACGCGTGGGTCGGCTGGTACAGAGAATGAGCGACGCGGAGCGGATAGTCTCGATCGTGTGCTCGGCGCTCGCGGTTCTATCTCCTCTTGAATTGTTCTCGTGACGCGTTCGCAACAAAATTCTGAACCGAACAAGTGACACCGGGTCTCGTCTTTCGACTGCTAGTACTTGAGCGGTACCGGTATTTTGACAGTGTGCCACGCCACCAGTGTTACTCTCCTCGTGTTACCAGAAACAAAGATTTTGTCCGTCGATTCGTCGATCAATCGATCCGTCGAAGAAACTGCTGTTACGGCGCGTCTGTTTTAATCGCCTGGAAACCTCGAGGTCCGTCCTCCAAGTGTTTTTCCCAGCAGTCTGAACCGGTCGGTACGAGAGACCAAGGTTTACAATGCCATAAAGTCGGAAAGGTATGAATCCGATTCGGTGCGCACCGACTGTGTACCGATTTCGTTCCTGAGGGTTTAACGAACGTCTGTATTCGAGGGATTGAGGATAGAGCGCGTTTGTAATCGTTGTATAATGCTGAATCTTTGTCGGCGAGACTGTCATTCGTGGTAATTTGCTTAAGATGTCTCGCAAAGGGTGAACACGAGTCGCAGGTGCTTTAATTTGTGTACTCGTTTTGTAATGCTGTTGAGAGAGTTTGGTCGGCAAACACGTGCCGTAATAAAGTGCATCTCGGCTGGTTGCATCTTCAGCGAATACCAAGTGGAGACTGCAACGAGGAATGAATATTTTCGTCGCGGTTTCGACCGATATCGCGACGTAAGGGTGCTTTATATTGCTCTCGTCCGCTCGCTCCTTGTTTCAATTCAAGGCATTTTTCTTATGCTCGGAATAGCTGCGTAGATGTAATGTAATGTACCTCTACAGTACCTAAGTAAAAGAAAGAAATTACGGTTTTCAGATTTTTTATTTTACGATTAAGAGATCGTAAAAACACTTGTGATAAATTACTGAACAAAGTTTCGTCCGGTGTATATCGTAATAATAATTATACAAAATCTAAACAAATCTAGTCTCGTTACATTTACAAGCCAATTAAAAAATAGTCTTTTAGTAGTTGCGCAACTGGAATTTTATTCTAAAGCAGCAATAATTGTTGTACGAATACGTGTTTGCATTCTATAAAATAATGAAAGGAAGAAAACTACAAGAAGGGGATAGAAGTAGAATGTATAGGAATGTAGATTACCAAGAGTAAAATGAAGACACGAATTTCTATTGGAAAATACGGTGTCAAAGAATGTACACTTCATCGCGATAAAATGGCTGGTGGCGTTTCCAAAAGTTTTCGCTCCAACGACGAGGAATTGTAGATACAATTGGACGTTCGTTTTCCCATATACATATTTACTTGTGAAAAGGGAACGAGTGGTAACACGATGGAAGAAAGAAGGAGAGATGAGAGAGAGAGAGAGAGAGAGAGAGAGAGAGAGAGAGAGAGAGAGAGAGAGAGAACACCAAGGGAAACTATTATTCGTGTCATATTAGATTGAACAGTTTTATGTATGTGTTCGTTCTCAGTCCCGTCGGCTGTAAAACAAAAGCGACCAAGCTATACATACATACATAGCTTGCGAGATAGAGACACATCTCGGGTATACGGGTAAATAATGGTCCACTCGATATGCAATATTTTTCCATTTTATAACTTAATAAATCGAGTTGCATTGAAACGTTAATCTGATACATATGATTTAAATATTTTCAATGTAATTAACAAAAGAAATTTTTTCGATCGATACCAAAATTAGGGACAATGGAGGTCTTTTGATGCGAGTTTTAAATAAAACGCTTAAAGTGGTAGGAAGTTGGGTCCAGAGCGAAATTTAAGAAACTTTTCGGTAAAAAAGAAACGTCAAACCTTTTCTCATCGAAATAGCCACGTGCTTTGTCCTGCATGCTTGCTCTAGTCCTACATAGTCGATCCGCGCGCTCGTGCGTAGCCCGCGTGGGCGGGCCATCGATACGTTTTCAAACATTTTCGTTCGTGAAAGTCCCCATGTGTTGCAACATGACACAAAAAAAAAAAAAAATCATTCGAGTGTTCAGTGAATCGAGGGAAACGACTATCCTCTGTCGCTTTCGAGGGAATCGAAGGCCACGTTATTGAATATTCGCTTATTCACCGTTTATGCTCGTGTGTCCGTCTCGGTTGCTGGTGTCGATCGAAAAAATACTTGCACCGTTGTGTGCGTATTAAACTCAACATTATTTTAAACTTATCGTTATCAAGCTTAACATTGAACCCACCATCATTGATTTAACAGATTTTTTAATTGAAGTATATTGTGTACGCTACCGGCTAAAAGTATTTGAGCACATTTAAAAATCGCATGATTTTCTTAACATTAAACTAAATGAATTGAGATTTCTTTACATGTAAGAAGACTCGGTTTGCTAAGTAACGGATAAACGAAATTTTGAAAACAAATTGTTGTAGGTCGGAATTGCGAAGAAAATTTTTTTCAAAACAAAGGGAAATGAACATGACACCGCTTTCGAAACGATCGACCGGGAGCGGTCCAATCGTCAGCGACGTTGAGTGCGCTTTAAAGACAGCCGAGCCGGTCAGCGTGCGTTCCTCGAGTTATTGAACATGATTTTCTTGATGACCGCGCGCGCGCTCGCGATGCATGGCGACGCGATAATCAACTTCCTGCGCCGCAAGCCGATGGCACAGGGTGCGGGGGATCGAGTGCAAAAGGGGTTGTCTCGGATGGTCGTGTTTATCTCCGAAGACGGTAATAACCGCGAGCCGTCTGTGCCAATAGTGGCACAGACTCGATCATTTATCCTTCAAGGTCCCCGGAATACACGAAGACTCGTTTTTTTCCGCTGCAAACGTTCCCCGAAGAGGCCCGCGTTCAAAAAGCGTCGGATGCATTGTTTCTCCTCCCCCAGCCATCCCATCCCATCCCATTCGAAACCTCCGATTTCATCGAGGTCCCTGATAAATGTTACGAGAAAACTGTGGCCGGTGATAATCCGGATAACAGCTCCCGAGTTTTCTGCCGATTTTTCTCCTCCTCTTTCTCTTTCTCTGTACACTTGAACTATCACCAAAACGTTTCAATCTGGGAAGAACGGACGTAGGAGACAAGGAGGCTCCAAGGAGAACGACCCGCGCAAAAATATTGCCAAACCGAATTTTTTAACAGCTACTAGTGGCGGTAAAACCCCTCCTCGTATATGAAAAGGAATATTAGATTTTGTTTCTTTAAACTCCTGATTATATCCGTTAAAATCCAACAGAGAAAAGAAGGAACGTAAAAATAACATGTTAAAGCACACAGAAATCTTTGTTTACCATTTTAGTCGCTTACTTTCAACTCGCAAGAGATACATACTCGAGTTCTGAAAGCGACCGCCGCTGCGCCGAGCCGCGTCAGCCTCGAGGTCGAACTGACGTGTCAAGCGATCATTCCGAATGCGTCGTGCGTTGCTCGCGACGGTTTCCGGTTCGCGCGAGAAGGAAGGAAGAAAGGAAAGGATAAGGATGCACGCGAGCAAAGTCGAGAAGATCGCGCGCCGCGTCCTTTTCGCCTAGGATGCTTTTATCCTTGAGCCGCTTAACCTTCTTCCGTTTTCTGAACCCGGAGTCGATAGGAATCGCCGTTCAAATTGTTTCTCCGCACGTAAACATACAGATATTCGAATTATCGGCCGTTACCTTAACTTTCTCGCTTCTCCGGGCAAAAGATATTTTCGTTTGCGCGTTACCTTGAGAATTCTCCAGAAATTTTTAAATAATCAAAAATGTGTCCAACTACCGTTTCTTACTACTCAGAAATCTTCGCATACAATTATGCCTGCCCTAGAAATACATACATCGAATCGCTTCAAGTTCCTTGCACCTTGCTCGAGCGATCATGAATGAAGTACATAGGTACGTTTCGTGAAAGCGCTATGTTATCGTCGTTCGCGCGTATTATACATATACATAGAGACGTCTTTATTGCCTTTGAGAGAGGGAAAAAAAATAAACGGACGATGCAGCTGCGCGCACGCAAAACTCCGATAAATCGTCGTTTCGTCGGGGTTGCGATATCTCTGTCTGCATTGATAGGACATTTTTATTTTTCTCGGCTCCCCCGAGGTGACCGATGTTCGGATGACTATGGACGATTGAAAATATCGAGAGAGTGGATGCCGTTGAAAAAATCACAGAGTATAACTGTCCACGTACAATTATCATACTTTGAATGAAATTCTGAATTTTTTTAATTGAACATGCTCGCGAAGAGCACATTACATTCGCAGTCTACCTACCGATAACACGATCGAGTCGAATGGAATCTAAATTGACGATTAATTATGGAACAGTTTAATTGTGAAAATAAAACTCGTACTTTCGATCTCAATCAGGTTTTCTATGGACTTTTGCCTTTGCTAACAATACGTCGGCATACATATGCAATGCGCGCTTCATTCCGTTACGTAATATCTATAAGAATTTGTTATGCTGTTTACATATACATGTATATTCCAAGCAGACTGGTACACTTTGTACCCCGTCCACGCTGGATGTCACGCTGCTTTCCTATTTGGATCAGCCTCGAACAGCCAATAATAACAGAACAGATTCTTTCTCATGAATTACTGCAGAACTATAAACTTTAATTTCCGACGGACAATGCATGCGGACAGTTAAACGTTCAAGTCGCAACATCCTCATTGAATCGTTGTACATATTTGCATAATACTATAGGCGGCACGCTTTCCTTTGTCAACACGAATAGACGCGTTCGCCTATCATCCAGATGCCTCTTTTTCCATTATCGTCTCTAGTTATGTTTACAGATAATCAAACTTTTTTCATCGTATACATATCGTACAACTAATGTCTTTCATCGATTTAATTTCATCGTCTTGAACTATACAGCAGCGCGTATGTTTTAGCCCCGGTCCACCCGAATAGTTTTCCCGCGGTTTTCATTGACAAATGAAAAAGCACGCTGTGCAACGTGTAACAGCGGTACATGCATCACAGGTACATATGCGTTTGTTTCTTTTTTCGTTTCATTTTTCCAAAGAAACGTCGCTTGGGAATCAAAACTCCTTGTCGGAATATCGTCGTACTCTGAACTTGAACTTAGGACGTTCCTCCCGTAATTAACGACGTTCCTCCTCGTGCTGATGGACCCTGTGCGGAAACGGTAGGTTCCACGCGTTGCCGGTTTTATTGGACCTTCCGGCGTGAATGTCGCGCTCGAGTTACTTCGGTGTTAACGTCCAGGGTGACTATCTGGTTAACGCGAGTTCGTACTGCCTGTTTCCCACATTTATAAACGACGCGACGCACGAACATTTTCCCCTGCACACAGTGGTTTCGAGCGTACCAACAACTTCCTAATACGCACATGCTAAACATGTTAAACATATGAAAATCTGATTAGATCGAGGAGAATCTCGTAAACGTAGTAGGGAAGCAAAATAGGGATTAAGCGTATCAACCACGCCCCACCAAGGGACGATAACAAACAGAAAATTAACTAAGCGAAATTATATCGCGAAAAAAATTTTATAGATTTATCAGAAAACCGAATAAATCTAGTACAATATACATATGTTGTATGGTATAATATAATGGAACAGTTTGCTAACATGAAATTCAGCTCACGCGAGTCACTCGCTTGAGAACATCTTCCTTATCTCCTCCGTCCGTATTGTCTCTAAACGTGTGTATTGGCAACATAATGATTTTCTTACCAGCGAACGTTGCCGATAGAAGCTTAAGAACGTGAGGAGCAATGTTTTCCATTGGTTGGTTATGGTTATGAACGAAACGAAAACTAACACGCGATAGATAGCGAGATTTTTTCAAACTGCTACATGTTATACAGTTTGAGAATTACGTAAATACGTGTTATTTAGAAAAATCTATAATTATTATTTACGATTTTTACAAAATAGTCTGTGAAAATGGAAATTTACGTAGTACAGATCTGCAGGCTACACGGTAAAGTAATACGACGCGACGTAGTAAGAAAAAAAAATCATTTACGACGATGACCGCATGCCTTGAACGTTACGACACAATTTCGAAGACACGTCATCTTCACCGTCACGCATATTAATTGTCATAAACTTTAGACAAAAGAGTGCAGAAAGCAGCTTTTCGGTGCACAGATTTCGGGGATTGTGCATAATTTTTTTTTTTTTTTTCTTTTTTAATTTTTTTTGTCCAGCTGAATAACGACCTTTTTTTTTTTGTTAGTACGAGGGCTTGAAAAGAAAAGAATGATCGAATCTTGAGCCGATTGACACACAAGTTGTATAAATAGAAACTGTCGTCACTCGTTTGACGAAAATATAGTTACATTAAGGCGTATGGTAATCAGTTGTCACGTTCTCGAGGAGGGTTTAGCGAATGTTGCTCTTACAAAACCTGTACTTACTTACTAGTTCACGTTTGATCCGCAATATCGTGACCGTGTTCAGTCCCGATCGAAGATCATTGTTCGTATGAGATCACATCATGAGACACGATACAATAGGTACATATGTACTCTACATACATACATATACATATATGTATGTGTATCGGAGACGCGTAGCATTTTTCTTACTAAATCCTACTGAAAAACTGAACATTTCTGTTCTATTATTCCATTTCGATTTTATGCATAACTACATACGCTCATTGAAATGTTTACAATAGTATTTCACTTTATGTATATATGTGCAATCGATTTTTAAATAAATTACTTTTTAACTCGTAGGGAGCATTAAAACTAATTGTTAAAATATTGCTTTATAATATAATAATAACAAAATTGTTTGTTTATTTATTTCGATTTCACAAAACAATATTACAATTTTAACGAAGCTAATTTCTCGCCGCGCCGTCAGAATTGCACCTTCAAAATGGCCAATGTTGTTTGATTTCAGATGAACCACGTTCAAGGTGCAGACCATGGGATGACGTAGGACCGACGAAAATGGAAACTGTCGGACAAACGCACAGACAGCACCACCCTACCTTGAAGGCGACTAGGTCCAACACTTCGACACAGTCAGCCAGAAGCGAGGATTCGTGGTGTTCCGCCTCGGATCATGATCTCTCCTCGGACGATGAGAGCGAGAAGAGTAATATCAGTATTAAGTAAGCGTTTCGAAGAGTGTATTCCCTTTTTATTTCGTCGTCGCAGGATCGACCGAAACATATACATATGTATACATATGTATACGGTAATGTCAGCGATGTCGGGTTAGCGGTTAGAGGAATACCACCGATAGAGGAATACCATTACTCTTACATCAACCCAATATAATTGGCAAGAGCCGTTCGTTTACCTGGTAATATTACACCTGTTGAGCTGGTTTGATTTCATTGGTTCGAAGAAAGATTTTGTCAGTTGCTTCGGTTCACCCGGTTGCCCAGTTTCTATTTGCAATTAACGTAACGATCAATTTGTTGCAGAAGTAACTGCCAGTTAAGGAGTACGCTGCACAAGGCAAGGACACTCTGCGACAAGTGGAGGTCGCAGAATATGCGAGTGAATAACGCTGACCCATTAGACTCGCCTGGGAATCACGGAAGACTCTCAAGATGGTTCAGCATCCGACGAGGTTCGACGCAACAGTACGACGTCGACTCGTCGGACACGGTTTCTCTTACGAGTCCGATCAAGATTCCTCAGATGCCGCAGCTCTGCGAAGTAATTATCTCAGCCATTGTTTGGAACCATCTATTTCATTGAAAAGATTCCCAAACGATAAGAAACATTTACATTTATTATTTGTCATCGAGAAAAATTTTGCAGTCTCACCGAACTTATATTATTTTCTAAATAAATCTCTATTTTCTATCTATAATATTTTCTAAATTCACTCGCATCGCTTTCAGGTATCTATTAGACCACCTTAAAAATCATTTCGTTGCTTATTTTTGGTAAATGACGTACAAACACATAATCTTAACCATTTATCTTCTGTATATCATTGTACAAGTTGTAGAAAATTAAGGAAAATATATGTATGTATACAACACTGATGCTTGTGATTATGTTTTTTTGTTCTTTCTTTTTTCTTTTTTTTTTTTCTCTTTATATATCATTTCCTAAAAGTATAACACGACTATCATATTGTATTTAGAATGGCTTCGCGTTATACTAATTCGGGTTTCCTCCAGGTCGAAGAGGAGAACAGTGCGATGGTGCAGTTTCAATGCATGCAGCAACGTCGTCAAACACCACCGGCACTCCCGCCGACACCTCCGAATTTAACTCCGCAACAGCTGAAACGCAGACACATAGTGGCAGCCATAGTGCATTCAGAGAACGGTTATGTGTCGACGTTGCAGAGGCTAGTAAACGTACGTATCGAGCCGTCGCCGTCCCCGCCGCCGCCGAATCTATCTATCGAGTTTCGATATGCTCGTTATCCAGTGACTCTCATATTTTCTTCCACGTTTCCCTGTTTCAGGACTACAAGAAACCTTTGGAGGAGTCCTCGCCGCCTATATTGAGCCAAGGGAAAATAGCAACACTGTTTCATAGATTACCAGAGATTTTACAGTGCCACACGTTGTTCAGAATCGCGCTCGCGGAATGCGTTCGTTCATGGGACAAAGACGAAAAACTGGGCGACGTTTTCGTGGCCAGCTTTAGCAAGGCGATCGTGCTGGATATCTACAGCGGCTTCATAAATAATTTCTCGGTAGCCATGGACTTGGCTAAACAGGAGTCGAAACGAAAGACCGCCCTAGCCGACTTCTTCAAGGTAGACGCGTGAACCATTAACAGCAGGTGTGATTAGTTCGGTGTGAAGTGACGCCCGATTACAGTCGACCCCGTGTTTGCTTGTTCGCATTTAGTACCCGTTTAATACCGAACTATGTATTTGGAACCGCTTCCACGCGAACACCTCCACGCCGATTCGCGAGCAGTTCAAATAAAATTATTTTAGTTTTTCCTTGTTTAACCAAGTCGGCGGGGATTAATTTAACTAAATCGCTGGAGTCGTTCTAATAAAACATTTCCGTTGCAGGTGAAACAAATAAGCGCGCACGATAGATTGTCCTTTTTTGGACTAATGGTCAAACCCGTTCAGAGGTTTCCACAATTCATATTATTCCTACAAGTAAGTACCACGGGGCGAGTCAGTATTTCGTTCTCTTCCTCGATGGTCGCATTAAAATAGTATAAAATTTGATTAGGACTTGCTGAAACACACGCCGCAAGGTCACCACGACAGAATGTCGTTGCAATTAGCGTTGACCCAACTAGAAAGTCTAGCGGAGATGTTGAACGAAAGGAAACGCGAGGCGGAACAGTTCCAGGCGTTCAAAGAAATGCTACGTCATGTGTCTGGAAAACTGTCTCATCGTCCTCTTTCATCTTCGTCCAGATATCTCATCAGAGAGGATAACGTTACACAATTGGTAAGTACAAATTTTTTAAATATTAAAATACAACCTAAACATGTCTACCTGTACATATTTATGACGATCATTGTCATACTTTCTTTACAGGAATTTAATCAAAATGGCATGATCACAAAATCAAAAAGACGAAGATTACTATTATTAAACGATCTTGTGGTATGCGTTTCGGTGACCCCGCGATCCGCGGAAGACTTCAACGGAAGCGAAAGACTCACTTTAAAATGGACGTATCCTGTATCGGACATCGAGGTACACTAAACGATATTTTCTCAGCCGTTCGTTTAGTTGACACATCGCAAACAAATTACATTAGGACACTGAGAAACAAAAATAATATTAATTACGATACGATCAAACATTCTAGATTCAGGATACAAGTACTTCGCCTACGTTAAGTCGACTATTGACTGCTGGTCTAAACAAAGGCGGCAGCCTGAAATCTGATAAAAGTGGAGAATGCGGACAGGCAGGTGCAGACAATCTCTGTGTAGAAATGAATGACCTTATGCACGATTACGAAGTAATGTCTAGGATAAGTGATTTAGTTGCACAACTGAAGGGTAAATACGAGGTACGGAGAATTTGTACATACATGTATACATAAAACGTGTTCTTGTTGACCCGCTTGTCAAATAAATTTATTTTGAATGTAATTAATCTACACACTGTACTCTATGCGTTTCACGTACAGGGGATGACGTTAGAGAAGACTAAGCAAATTCTCCAATCTATCCAACTATCGATACAACAGAAGGACGAGGATATGGTTTGGGCGGATAGTTGTTGCCTGCAGCTAGTAACGAAGCAAGGACAAATGTACACTTTTCAAACAGAAAATCCTCTAGTGAAGAAAGACTGGATAACCGAGCTTAGGCTAGCACAATTAGCTTTAGATCCAAATAATTCTCCTTCTTGGGAAGTACCTGAACAAGAACAAAGACCATCGACCAAGATGCCATTGTTCGTTAGTTCGCAACAGGTGTACCATTCGCAACATCAGACAGAGGTGAGACATTACTAAGTGGACGCGTGGACGTGTGTGGACGTATGGATGCATGGATGTATGGACGTAGGACGTTCGAACATTCGAACATAAACTGAACATGAAACGGACATCCTACGGATGTACAGTGTTATCTGAGAGTAGTTTCATTTTTATTTTCCTGTACGATAAGAACGTAAATAATAATTTTATCAGCAAGAAAATAATGAAATTTTCTCTATAACCAACAATTTTCAGGTACGTTGCGGCTGTTATTATACTACGCAAAATCCACGGCCTACCAGGCGCCGTGGTAGAAGTCAAAGCTACTTGTGGATCTGCACAGGAGACGGTATATCCAGTCACGTGACTATATTCGGTCAGTCTACGACAGCTTCGGCCACATCCTTGAAGCAAATCACATCGTTCGACCTGGTAGAAACCAGAGTAGCTGTCATAGAATTCGTAAAAGGTGTCTCGTCCGAACCGCTATCGTTGTCGAATGATCTAGTATGGATGGGCACGGATTCCCGTAAGATCATCGTCTACGCTGCCTCCGAACCAGAGAAACAAGAGGAACTCGGCAACTATGCCGTATCAGGACCAGTGATACAAATCAAGTATCACTGCGATAACGTCTTTGTCGCGCTGGGAATTGGCCTGCTTTTACTGTTTAGGAGACAAATCGATGGTACCTGGAACCTAAGAGAGCCACATGCGATAACCTTGGGTAGCGAACCCGTGTCTTGCTTAATGCCGATCAACGCTTCCGTTTATGCCGCCTGTGGTAAAAAGGTATGGGTGCTCAGTGGGGTTACCGGTGATATCACAAAAAGCTTCAGCGCTCAACACGAACACGTTGGCAACGTGAAATTAATGGCTCATTCCGGGGTAGGCCTCTGGGTCGCCTTAAAGAACTCTAGTACCGTGTGTTTGTACCACACTGAAACGTTCAAACACCTCCAAGACATCAACATAGCGTCGAACGTCCTCAGGGTGACCAGATCGAATAATACCTCGAATTCCTGCGGCGATAATTTGAACAACAATCAGACCACGGTTACGGTAACAGCGCTATTAGCGTGCAAAGGTCTTCTCTGGGTTGGCACGAACGTAGGCATCAGCCTAACTATTCCCCTTCCTCGCTTGGAAGGAGTACCCATTATCAGTGGCCGTGTGAATATATCTTATCACGCGCACTTCGGCCCCATCACCTTCTTGCTAGCTATTCAGAATCATAAGAATACCTTGAACTGCACAAACGACGAAATCGCCGACGAGGAAACCGTACAGTTACGAAATAAGGAAACTGACAGCAGCAGCAGCAGCAGGAATAGCAGAGACAGGGCGAGCTTAGACTCTTCCATGTCGAATAGCATAGTGAAGCTAAAGCAACAGTTAGCAAGCAGCCCGGTAATGTTGAGACGGAAACGGAGCAAGGAATACGAATACAGGGGCTCGAAGACGCTGCCCAGAGGTCTCGGTTCTGGTGGTGGATTCCTATCCAGTTCAATGTCCGGGTCTCACAGTTCTGGCGAGAACTGCGACGTTTACGGTCTGTACGGGGAACTGATGTACGTTAAGGATTACGAGAACGAAAACAGTTCTGGCATCGATCCAATTTACGAGTCCTTGAGAAGGAGCGATCCAGAGCTAGCAGCCATACCAAATAAAGTTAGTACCTTAGACCGTAGACTGAAGATGAAAATTACCAGGCCTAGGTCCTTGGACTTGTCCAATTGGTCCGTAGACTCTCACGCCAGTTCACTGTATACGTCTTCCGGTTCCGAGGAGAATATTTCCTTGAAAACTGGTAAATTGTCTCGCAACAGTAGCACCGCTAGTCGAAACGGACCGTACGAAACGCCGACACCGAACAGTAGCATAGGACAGTCGGTGACGGAGACTATGCCGGCGTCTAACAATTTGAAGCCTAACGGGAAGAAGATAAACAAAACTATGCAGCAAATAGAACAACCTAAACGGACGGTCCTGACATTAATGGGCGGCAGAGGGTATGTTAATTGGAGACAACCGAACGCTCAGTCTGTTGCGGACAAAGGATCGAAGTCTGGTTTCACGTTCAAAGATCCAAACAGTAACGACGCTCACATCGTGCTGTGGGAAATGAAGTTATGATACTCAGTTATGCTAGGCCAACCGTCGTCGCGCCTGCGTCAATACGAATAGACACGATGCTAATCTCTATGTCGGTAACGGTAATGTTTGTCGGCAATTAGGACCAAATAATGTTGTTGAACTGATGTGTATCTTTTTAAGTAATAAGGATACTCCATAGGGATTCGTTGATTACGTATCGTGATTTTAAGTCGGGTATCCACTGAGAATTATTTCGAAACTACGATGAAATGAAGTTACACCGAGACACGAACGCGTGTCCTTATCACGACACTGTAAAAATCTAGTTCTCGCATAGCTCTCTTAAACAACAAACAAAAAAAAAACAGTTTTTGTATTTTATAAGATACGCTTTCATCATGCTGAGGAGAAGATCATATATTTTTTTGTAGACTGCTTTTACTGTGTATGCTCGGATACGTTATTTATATCATCGTGCAAATTTAGAATAGAAAAATTAGAACAAAGATTAGCATGGATTAAAACAGTTGATAAATGTTGAAAATATTTGTATGTACAGAGCATACGCGTGAAAGTGAAAAACATTACATTGTTGTATTGACAGTAGTATTTAAATATTTCTTCGAGTTGGATTATATTTAAATACTATTACTAACAAGGAAAACTATCTAACTAAAAAATTCGAGATTTAATGAAATTTTCTATGCAAGTGCATACCAAGAAATCTACAAGAAACAATTTTATTTAGATGATTCAATAATCTTCTTACATTTCATTTGTTTTTCTAATAATAGCTAACAGAATGTGACCGTATTTAAACTTCAATCCTATTCTGTGTTGTTACAAAATTATATTAAAAAAGCTCAATTCTAAGCATCTTTTCACTGAATTTAATTGTACTTTATATTTTACTACGTTTCTCGCATTCGTATATAACGTAAGTGCATAAACAATCTAAAAATAATGTTTTCACTTCAATTTCAACGTATACGCAAAGTTTCATTTCGATCATGATTTTCGAGTTGGCTGATCTTTCTTGTAAGATAAAAGTGTATGTATAATTTTCCCACAAATCCGTTTGTATAAGTTTAAGTCCTCGCCGTGTGTACGAGTATACGCGACATTGTGTATAGAATCGGATCTTGAATGTGCATTTTAATAAACACTGTTACTTTCAAATAACATATTAAAATAGCTTGAGGCAGCGGTGTTCCCTAAAATATTAGAAACGCAGTCTCCATTTTCCTCAACATTTAGTAAGCATATGGAATACCTCTGACTTGAAATAATTCAGTGTTCCGAGTTTTATTTACTCGGTGGCGTACATGTGGCGACATAGACAACACACACACACACACACATACATACACGAGTATACATAAGTTTGCAAGATAGGTAAATAGTGTGAAACGATGTCTTACAGTTTATACGCAGGACGCGTTTCGCATCGAGAAAGAAGACTATTGAATTCTTTTTAAGAGTTTCATGTTTTCGTTCCGAATCTCGTTACGAAAGTATAAATGGCTCCTTTTTCACAAGAAGGAGAAAACAAACAACACAGAGCAGTGCCTGTGATTTATTCGTTTAATAATATTAGTTTTGACTAGCGCACGGAGAGTCTCTGACAATATCAAGAATTATTTTTTAATTTTTTTCTTGTACCCATATGAGAAAGAAAAAAATTTTAAAACAACTTGTATTTAACCAGAGAAAGGAAGGGAGAAAGAGAGAGAGAGAGAGAGAGAGAGAGAGAGAGAGAGAGAGAGAGAGAGAGAGAGAGAGAGAGAGAGAGAGAGAGGATTAACAAGTTCATTTGAATGAGAAGAATACAATTAGATAGAAAGTTTAGTTTAAAACGTTTACAATGAGAAAAAATATCTCTTTATCGATCAGATGATAATGATGCAAATCATTTAGTATGTAATAGTATTTCTCGATGGTGCGTAAGATATTTTATATCTTTTATAAGCGTTAGCACGTTGAACATTTTTGATACATATATTTTACTGCCAAATAAAATAGTTTCTCTGCAAAAGAAAGCATTTGCAAAAAGGCGTAAATAAGCAATGTATCGATCAATGATCACGTCATGTTGTCAAGTTCTCTATTTTTGTGATAGAACGAGTGATGATAAGAGGTGAGAATTGGAAACGGGGGAGATAAAATTTAACGTCAGTTACCCAGTGAGAGAAGTATATCGTAGTTTTGTCGCAAATGTGCTTGTTAAGTTTTCCGCAATCGGCATGGACGAACGAGAGTCTGCGTGTACATGTATATATTTTTCCGAGGAAAATTGATTTTTATATCGTAATGAATTCTGTGGAAATAGATTTCTATTTTGTACACTACCTTTTTTCTTTTTGTTAGGTTTATACATATATATATATATATATATATATATATATATATATATGTAATCTTATTTTGTATTTATACAGATGATAGAAGCACACACGAGAGATAATTATTCAGCAATACTTTGTTACATGTACGTACACGCATACACCATTTGAACACACGTGCACACACATGTATTTATTACTTAAAATCGTCGTCGTAGCGTTGTGTCATTGTTTATATACGAGTCTGAGAAAATTTTGTTGCGTTTAGCGTTCGCAGGCCCTCTTCAGTACGTTAATTTTTCACTCTTTGTATCGCTCTATATTGCTGAATATTAATAATTATTTAAAAATGAACGTCATCTCATTCAATTCCCTCTATTTTATCCTATATACAAAAAAAAAATTCCATTGCGAAAACGTTGTTGATAAACCACTTTTTCAAAAGTTTCTAATAAAATTTTAATGGAATAATTCATAACATTCTATTGAAATATTCCAAACAATTATTTGAAATGAATAGATTTCAGTTTTCAGATGTACAGTTTATTCTTTGTACAATATTAAGATATGTTTACAATGTAGTATGGCGCATAAATAATTTTTTCTCGTATAATTTTACTTAGTATAGTTTCATAATATTTTCGATGAGGGAAACGAATTTACAGTTTCTTTGTTCTCTACCTTCTGGGACATCTACTACGATATGCATGGATAAGTACGATATGTATTCTATAGCGTGTCTTAGTTATCTATGAGCAGCTAAACATTTCTCAAGGTATATGCTTTATTGGGAAGCATTGTACAGCCTATGCAGTGTTCGTAATTTCCTTTTTTTTTTTTATTCTGTAATGCATCTCAATCAACGGCTAAGTTTGTAGAAATAGTTCCTTTATTTATTTTAGTCTTTACGATATGTCTGACTATTCTCAGATAACACGAACACGCTGTATACAATATGAAATATTGGTAAATATCGACTAAATTATGTTCATCTAGCTTGTGTGCTGTACGTGAACCTATTACGTACAATAGACTTTCTAGTTTGTAAACATTTGCATGATAAATAATTATTAACTGTTTTCTATTAACGTTTCAGGGTAATGTCTTAATACCATGTACAAATCAGGAAGTAACCATCGTAAAAACAACCCTCTGGCGCAATGAGTTTCTCTGTCGTGTCCATGATGATCCGCAACTTCAACCCTTTCGCTACCGTGGACATCTCGCTCCCACGATGTCGATGAAACGATGTTATGGACAAGATATCTCGTTATCATGATTTTGTCGTACAATGCTACGGACAAAATATCTCGAGGATCTTTATTATTATACAATACTTAATGTTAAATGTTCAATGGTCAAGTGGTCGATAGTCAATGGTCAAGATTAATGGTCAAATAGCCAATGGTCAATAATAAATATTCACGAGAGATCTCGCTCGTAACAGTAGTAGTACGACAGCATGGTGACGAGATATCTCGTTCATAACATCGTGGAGGCGAGATATCGTCCACGCGGTAGCGAAAAGATTACTGTTACAGTAATACCATTTCTTAACATGGAAGGCGAATTAAGATAAAATAAAATATATTCCTAATATTATATGGTTCTTACTGCTTTTTGTATAATTATTTTATTAAAACAGTTGTTTTATAGGTACACAACAGAGAGTCTACTTTTTGTTTGAGAACGTTTACACGCAACAAATAACCATGATATTTTTTACTCTGGAACGGTGCTCTATTAATTCTACAATATTATCTATGATCACTTAATTACACAATCATCTTATGTCTGTCTAAATTATTTGTATATTATTCTGTGATAATACAATAGAAAACGATGGATTGTTATCTACACTACAATTCTAATGCATGGCAGTTGCAAGTTGTATACCTACCCGCCCATGAAATTCAAATTCTAAATGCTGGTTCCATTGCTCGAGCAATTCGCATTTTCAAACTATCACTTAACATACCAAAATTCTAATTCCAGCCTCGTGTAGTCTTTTTAACAAGTATTACTGGTGACAAGTAGAATGCAATTACTATTGTACTCAATTTACAATCACTTAAATCCTCTCTTTGTTGATGTATAATACTCTTTTGTATATCATAAAATTCTTAATTAATGTATCAACGATTCGCTTGTTCTGCTTTCAACACATTTCAATACTCGGTTACACTTAATCTTACGTAGTACTCTATGTCATTAATAGCACATATCAAAATCGAAAGGCGCAAATCGACAGTGTATGGCAAAGAATCGAACGCACTGCAATTCTTAATATTATAAAGTTCTTTTTTCCCTCCCCTCGGAAAGCATGATTGATCTGCCGCGTTACACGAAGTGCATGTATGAATTTCGTTCCCATTAAGACTCGTTTTTTTTTCTTTAAGAGTATTTCAGTAACTGCAAGTGTATCATTCTATTACATATATTTATAAAATACCTATATATACATATACGTACACGTATGTAATGCAGATAACATAATAGATAATACCTGCCCGAGCTGCCTCTATTCCATCGCACACTTAAATATATAGTGCTTGTGTTCAACTTAAAATATACTTTATTTTTAGGGAAGTTAAAACTTCTCCCTACAAATAATGGGTAGAAATCATAAATCTTCGTTTGATTCGAATGATTGAAAAAGATGAAAGGAAGAAGGAATGACCACTGAACAAGAGTCACTATGAAATGTATGATACTACTACAAATTGTATCTTTGTTCAGTCACATTCAATGAACTTTCCAACATTTTTGCGTGTTGGGCTACTGAAAACATCATTGGAAACTTCATAGCGCGTACATACGTCAGCTCTCACATTGCATACATGTTTTTAAAAATTGTCAATAATTTCATAAAATTACTGCCGATATGACACGTACTAACTCTTTCCCTTCTGCGAAATGAAAATATTTTGGAAGTACTGACATCCTTTACAGACCATTGTGAAAATTCATACCAGCCTTGTACATAGTTTAATTTGCATTATTGTTTTTCGAATTTTTCGTTAAAAATGCTTTTCGGAATTTCGGTCATTTATACTGTCTGCGAAAAAAGGTACTACAGAAATAGTGTAATGTGTAAAGTGTACAACAAAAGAGATAACTGAAGTCAATCTTGTGGAAAACTAGTTCTAGAAATTATGTATCACGAGTTTGGAAGAATTGCAGGAAAGTGTTTTTCCTTTGCTTTTTTTCCACCATTGTCTAAATTCGTGTATTTGTAATTCGGAAAACAATTATGCTTAGGAAATAAAAATTTCTTAGAGGTAGCATTTGCATGTTTCATGGATGAACAGATAATTCGTAGTTCCATTAATAATAAAGGAAGACTGTAGGACAATGTATAAAAAATATAGAAATAGTCAACCAGGTGTAATTAAACAATTAATGACTCACTCGTTGATTCATAATTATACCACAATAAATGCGCAACTTTGTAATTCTTTATATCGACACAAAAAAAAAATTAATTCATTTTTAAAAATATATTGGTAATATATTTTCAACAAATCAGTAATCATTTAAAAAAATCTTATTTGTACAAATCGACGAAGTGTGCCTAAGCATGTGATTTTTAAAAAAATCCTTTCATTAAGTCGACAATGAAGATTAGTTTTACTCAAATTTTCATAATTCTATCCATATACTTCTGTGCGTACATGTAATCACAAGATAATACACTTAGAACAATTTTTGGCCCAAATTCATTGCGGAATATATGGAAGAAGAAGTTATAAATATTATGTTAATGTTATATCATAATATTATACCAAACAAACTGGTCGTTACAAGAACGCAAATCATTCTATTAAATCAAATATCACTTTCAATTATAGCAGGAAAAATAATAATAAATGAAAGCGAACAATAAATTACTAACATCTAATATATATATATATAGGGAGAGAGAGAGAGAGAGAGATGTGTATATATGTACAATTACATATAGAAAATATGCTAACATATAATAAATAATAACTAAATCAAAGTTGCACGTTTTATGCAAAAACAAACGTAAGAATGAATAATCTATATTTCACTAATAAGAGGCAGTGTTTTTTTTCCTATATTCTTATTAATTCCTTTTGCATGCTTTTTTTAGCTGCTTAGTGTCAATATTTTTGTTTATATTTTCAAGGACAATGAAACATCAAATTCTTTTAAGTCTCGTGTATCATATATGATGTTCTGAAGCAGCAAAAATCATGTCTTTTTAAGCTAACCAGTAATCTGTCAATGCAGGCACAGAGAAGTATAAAACATTAGCAAATTCGAAAGTACAGATTAACCCTTTAACTACGGCTGTCGTCAATAGACTACGGTACGAAACTTTCGTGAGATACGGCCGTCGTCAATAAGCGATTTGATGAATTATACCGGGAACGGGGGTTGCTTATTGATTAGTCGCTTTTATTTATTTTATCGAGATTGCGTCGATGAAACAAGTGCATAGAGTGTTTATGTTTCGTATTCTTATGTACGTAAATCATCACATATATGTAGATAAGAAACGAATGTATCAGCATTTGTACAATTTTTCTTTTTTTTTCGTTTTGCGTCTAGACAGACACATTTGTGAATATATACCAGTAGCTAAAGGGTTAAAAAAGGTACTTGCCATTAAGTCATTAACGGAATTAGATAGTACCAATACACGCGGCTCCGTCATCAATTGATCCGTTAGATTAGAAACGTAGCGTGAACGCTACCATTGGTAACCAAAATCGTTAAGAAATTTAAAAAAAGAAAAAAACGATGTAAACGTACTATAAAAAATACTTGCGGTTGTATCGTGCACATAAAACATAATATCATGGTGTAAACCAAGAACAACAATGGTCCCGAAATTGTCGATATGAGAGAATGGAAACTGGTAACGTATAAATGAATTTAATCAAAGTCTCAGTCAAGTCGTAAATACTTTTGTCGTCAAGCATCCGATTGACGGATTCGATCGAATGTTTTTGTACATCCTATATCGAAGTAATAATTAAGTCCAATATATGCTGGTGTAACAAGTAGACTACATATAAAAACCATTCGCTCTTTTACGTGTGTGTGTGTGTGTGTGTGTGTGTGTACGTCCCTTCATGAATGTATCAAAAATGTGAGGACAGAAATAGAAGAAATTAATCACCTAGAGAACAACGTCGGGCAGGGAGCAATGCCACTAGGCCAATTGCGTCCCACTTTGTCCACCATGATGTCCCATACCAATCATAGAACCGCCGCCACCAATATCGTCACGCACAATCTTTCTTTCTTTGTAATAAATCTCCTCACTTTCCTTATCGCATAATAACAACACAGCTCCACCAAATAAGAATATAGCTGCACCCCATCCAACTCCATATGCCCAACCGAACTCCCACATTGTTCGGTTTCCTAAGAATTTATAAATTATTACTGTGGTATGTAAAAATGAATAAATCACCTTTAAATCATTAGATTATCTTTAAATGATCTAATTCCATGTTGAAATGTTGACTCACCGAGATTTAGCTCTGCAGCAAAACATACTGGATATATCACCAAAGCTATTAATAGCGATACCACTGAAACAAAAGATTGCGGTTACATACATATTACAAAATAGGTATGTTCGCTAACTTACAAGTCATACTCACATGCAAAGCCCATGCAGAAGACTGCAAATCTGTAATATTTGTGTTTATCACGATTATCTTGTGACCTTAAACCAAGTCCAGTGAGAATTGTTGCAGCAATGTCTGATAATAAACATACCACGCATAATGCAGCAGCTGCTTTTATATATCCTGTAAAAGAAGTTCAATAACAATTAAGAACTGTAACTATACAATGAAGACTTATATAAAAATATAAATAACTAATAGTATATTTATATGATTAAGTACGTTTAAATAATTATATTAGAAAAAGATGTAATAATAATAATACTAACATCATACCATGCTAATATACATATATGTTATTACTTTATTTTTATATTCTTAGATTAGTCGTTATTACGATGATAAAAATATAAAAACTAACTAAAATATTCCGATATCTTTTAAATTACTCCAATATTATCTCAGTCGATTTGAATTTATGTTATTCCAATATAAAAGTTTACCTATGATTTAGTTGAATCGTATGCCAACATAATTTCAATCGTATACTTCGTACAGAAATTATTACATCAATTTTCTTATCTTGCAGTCACAATTTTATTATGAAAGTACCACATACCTGCATCTCTGGACTGATAACATCCAGCTGGATCTGGCATATTAAACGGTAACGGCGTAGGTGCACCCTCTTCAATGCAGTGTGCAAATAAACCTTGTCTCCATCCTAATGCCATCAACCAATCGGTGGAAGCCAAACCCATTATCATCAATAATATCACTATTACCCCGCATATGAATGCTATCACCTGTAATCAATAATGATATAAAAATCCATCTCTTATTCGACAGATTTATGTAAACAGATAAATGAAACTTTAAGACTCCAAGCAATTATGCAATCTCACAGAATTCAACATGATAATCAACAAAGATAACTCTTAGATTTATTTAGTATTTAGCGTCATAATGAAATGTTAACCTGTTCGCTGTTTATATCAAGTATACTCTACTCCTCATGAATAAATGACATCTTTTTGTCTAACAACGAGTACATATTTAGATATACTAGTCGTGTAAGGAAAAAATTTATATTTGCTAATTAAATCAAATTTAAGAGAGCAGGCGGTTTCGTATGAAAGAAAAAAGCACAAGAATAACGCCAGCTTAAAAGTAATTAGGCACACAAGTGTACGTTCTTAAATCGAAGCAAACAGTTAACAGGTTAATAATAGTAATAATGAAACTGCAGAGTACCTGTGCGATTTCGGTATCGCCCATGTGATCGTCCGCGACTGTATACATGATCATCATAGATGTAATATTATAGTTTCAAATCGGTCTCAAGTGGATAGAATTCGAGGCGAATTATTTAATTAAAACTGTTCCGAAGTTTTTCACAGTCTATCCGATGTTTTCGAGCACCGCTTAGGGTACATCGTACACTCGTCCGCGGAATAAGCTCGGTGGGCGACAGGGAAGCATTTAGAGACCGTTCAAAGACACGGAACCTTCTTCACGAATGAAAAACACTTGGAAAGTAAACATGCATCAAGCCCTTATCGCGTTTCTCACAGACTTCGCGAAGCAACTTTTCAATCGTGTCCCGCCACGAACAATGCGCCTTGTTACATTGTTGCTATGAAACTTTCTTCTCGACGCCCGACAAAAGTGTCGAAAGATTATTCGTTCAGCGAGGTCAACCAGGGACAGAGTCTCTGTTCGAGGTTGGGGGAGTAATTGGGGGTTCTAGGGAGGCTGCGCCCATTAAAGGTCGTGGCGCAGTGCGCGTACGCGATAGAGGGTTGCGTTTTAGTTGAGTTGAGGCGAAACTTAAGACGTCCGCGTTTTACTTGTAAAAATATTTTCAAATAGTTCTGATCGCGACTAATTAAATTTAGTATTATATCCTTTTCGTTACTCGACATTTCGCCGAAAAACGAGCGTAACAACGAAAATTACATATTCGTATCGTTGGAATTATATGATACGTTTCGTAATAAAGCTATCTTAAATTAATATACGTATAACGAATTACAAAATAAATTCGCGTCACAATGGAAAATTTTTAAAGTAAACTCAATCGAAGTTGTTGATGAATGCAAAATTTTTAAAACTTATTTTTTCGAAGTACATATCTTGGAAGAAAAATATTTTCTTCTTTTACAGCTTTATAATTTTAAGTATGAATTGTTGCATTGAAAGTAAAAACTTACCTTCAGTGGCCTGGTAATAGTGATTGTTTCAATGGTGGTAGCTTGTGCCATTGCTGTTTAACTGTAATAACAAAACAAATTCATAATAACGAAATAAAGAAAAATAATAGTATTGATAAATTAAATTAGTCAATTAGATCTAATAAAATATAAACAACATTAATGAACTTAATAAAAGTAATGAATATGTAACAATGATAAGAAGACAAAAATTGTAGCTGCAATCATGTTAAATTAAATGATAAAGAAAAAGGGACAGCGAGTTGTCACCCATTCGTTGTGAATAGAATTTATTCTACATATGTAATGTAATATGTATACATAATATATATTTTACACAAATTGTAGAAGTAATTTCTTTTAATTGTAAACCTCGCAATTGTTATAATGATAGACGTTAATTAATAAACAATAGAAAACAATTTTTGTTGGGAGTTTTCTAACTAGCAAATTGTTATTAATAACTCTTATAAAAAGTAATAGTTCAATTTACGATAAACTCTTACACCACACAAACAATATTTCTATTTCCACTTTATAGTTCGAAAATATCATGATACATTAATTATTACATTGCATGTGTTAACAAAGAGGAAAACTATTTAGTCACACCCAATACAGCTGATAGTATAAATTCTGGGAAAACACATTCACCAGTTTTAACCGATTGTACAATCTGGGATTGTAAAACATTTTTCACTTTGACAACTGCATTCGACGAAGTAAGCACACTTACAATAATGGATAAATATAGAGCCTTAGAGCACTATCAGTCTGTTCGACGCATCAAGCGTTACATGGAAGGACGAAACTTTCGGATTTGACAATCTATAAAAGATTGTGAATGAACAAGATCTAAATATATAGGTAAAATCTCCGAATATATAATCAACGCGATTCAATTCTAAGGGTTATGTGACTGAAAGTGTCAACAACAGGTCCGAATAATACGCTCGCGTACTCTTGGTCACACATACAACGGGGAAATGCAAATGCTTCAATGAATAATCGCTCGAAATGCTCGTAAAGGACGAACGTTCTTATTGGCTATCGTTCCTATAAGATTTTTAACCTCAAAACTGATTGGCAGTCCACGCGTTCTCCTGATCAACAAATGAAACTCCTGCATTCATAGTGCTCTCGAATACGTGCATCCAATAGAAAGGCAGATTTCAAATTTCCATTTGCTGCAAACCTAATAATTATGCAATGATGTTTTATCTTTATATTGTAACAATGAAGGCTTTGTTTTTCATGAATTCGTCACTTCTGTCCCAACTACTGAAATCGAATTAAATGTTCGTTTTCTAAAAAAATATGTACGCTCAATTTAGCGAATGGTATCTCATTGTCAAGATACATTACACAACGTATAATAAATAAAATTCGTTAAGTTACAAATTGACGGTCAAACTAAATTAATTTATATAAACAAGTTTCGTACGTTTGATTTTAGAGACACTTAAACAAGTTTGACATGTTACATTTTCAAAATACGTTTTGTATTAGACGTAATTTCTATATTTATACGTAATTGTATTCATTACTCTTATCATTTACAATTTTACATTAAGTACTCGATAATTGTATGGATTAGATTTGTAAATGGAAAGTATTTATCGAAAGTTAAAATGTACATGTATATTATAGTACAGTGTATCAGTATCTACACTCTACACCATACGAAACACATGTTCATCCATGAAAATATGACGGTGACGTCATCGAATGACGTCAGTACTATCAATGCCTCACCGAGCCTATCATATATGTATAATTATATCAATTCACAGATATATATATATATATACATAAAAATTTTGACATTATAAGTTGAATTTTTCAATTACGTAAGCCTATTAATGTCATGGTTTATTTGAATAGTATTTTGTAACCTTTGCAAAAAAGTTCACTAAAATGTTAATCGTAGGATACGACAGAAATAATAACGGGTACGTAAATTAGGAAAATCGTTGTTTATTGAACAATTAAAATTTGTTTGGAAGGAAGAACTGCTACATACAACAGTGCTAATACAAGAAAATCATTTTAAATGACATAAATTGATGTATCTATGTATACAAGTGACACGAGAAAAGCGGGAAAAAAAGATAATCTGATATCAACAACCTGCTTCTTTATAATTGAACACAATACAAATTATACGGACAGCACGATTTTATTGTTCGTGATGATAAATCAGAGTACGAACAATATTGTAACAGGAGGTAATTGAAACCACATGTTCAAAACAAACAAGAATTTGATGTGCATCGTATATAAATATTATTACATGCACCACAATTAATATCTGCTTCGTTATTAATTCAGAAAGATATTGATAATAGCATAATATCATTTGTAACCTGGATATAGTCAGCTATAACAAGTCAAACGCATTGCAATGAGGTGAATGCAAATTTATTTAATACCATTGCTGAACCGATAAGTGCGAAAGACAGCTGTTCTTTATCATGGAAAACTCTACATGTAATTATAAAGTTCGAGTGTTAAATGAATTTTGATCTAATTGTTACGATTGGATTCAACCAATAACGGTTTCAGGGCATGACAGTCCAAATTTCCCATGGAATTTCAAAGAAAACAGTATCGGTATCGCGCACGAGGATATCGGTCCCATCACTATCCGATATATACACGATCATCTTGCCGTTGGGGGGGGGGGGGGGGGTGGAGAGAAACCGTCAGCCATTTTGATCGTGACGCGCAGCGCGGAGGTCGTGGGCTCCACCAGTGACGAAGCCACTGGAGTTTTGACGTGGCTGCTACGTACCTGCCCGTTTGCCCACTCCGATTGCAGCAAAGTTGGTGACGAGAAATACGTAACTGGTAAGTACCCAGCTGGAGAATAATAACAACCGGGCATGGACCACTGCACTTACGATACATCCGAAATGCTGCCGAAACAACTAGCATTTGATTTCATGAGACCAGCACGGACAGTTTTACGTCTGCTACGGAATATGCCGTAAAATATGGCGCCTTAAGAAAGATGTACGAATTTCTTGAAAAGGGCAATGGGGGTTACGTGACGATTCTGACATCTCTTTTCACCGTTAAATCGACACTGAGGCTTTAGGGACACTGATCGGTACAATCTCAGCTACGTTGAACCGTGTTTCACCTTTTTTACGACATCTGGCCCTTAGACCACGTACGAAAGCATCTTGAGTGTTTATTGTTCTCGTATTATTTTTAGATCTGCTTATGTAAATGACGCAGTAGCACCGCCGATCGCTTAACTGGCGGGAAATTTAAAAGATTTCACACGTCACTTGATAGCCATGATTTCGCGTCTATATATTTTTGAATTTTCGAACACCGCTTGTTTTGATGTTTATGTTTTGTTAGATTCTAAGTCATAAAGTTATACGTACATACATACATATATTCAGTTTTATTAAATTTGAAAGTAATACGCGTTTTTATGTAAGCATTCTATTCTTCGCTTTCTGATTTACAAACGTTTTAAATTGTTTGTTACAATATAGACACAAGGTATTCTTCAATGTAAATAATAATTCTTACATTGGGTAATACTGGTAAAAAATATATGGAGAATGAAACTTACCGAAATTACATAAACTTAAACTTTTATGTTTGTAATATTAAAATTATTTTTATTTATAGGGTTTAAGGTCCCCAGGCTATGGAAAGTATGGTTGAGGAAAATGGATCAGCCGTTGACCCATTAGCTACGGGTTCTCAAGGTGGTGATGCAGCGCCAGCAATAGCTACATCGGTACAATCTCTCAATAGAACACATCAGCAGCAAACTCATCATCTGGTAGCTTCTACCAGCATTGTGCAACTGACGCTACCTTCGTCAGGAACAACACAGGTATACAGGAGAAATTCCTGTGTATCTATGTCCGATCATTTATTTATTTCCTTAGTTTCGAAGCATGTAACATTCTTTATTTACGCTTTACTTATAATCGTAAGGTCAGTCACTTACTTGGAGAGCACTGTGTACGGATTCAATCTTGCATAATGCTGGTTCATTTTTAAAAATGAAAATTAATCTTTAGTTTTCTTAATTCATTCGAATCTATTTGTTTCTTCTTTGTCAAACCACAGAATTGAACATATGCTATATTCCGCTTTGTTTTATGAATACATTATGTCATAATGACTTAATAGTGCCTTGCATATGCATGATAATGATAGGAAAATATAAAAGCCTTATTTTTTACTTAATGTAAAAATAGTTTATAAAAATGTTCACGTATATATAGTATATGATATACATTTTTTTGATTGGATAATATTAATTGATATTTTTTTGTTAATCTAGGTACAATCTGTTATTCAACCTAATCAGCAGTCGGTCATTCAAACGGCAACAAATATTCAGCCTGTTGCTATTTCAAAAGGAAACGTCATTCTTGTTAGTAAACCTAATTCTGTTATTCAAACAGCTCAAGCGAGCTTGCAAACGCTCCAGGTAATTTCTCAAATATATTTAAATATTAAATTAAATTTAATCTTAAATTACAACTTCAATTAAATTTTATATTAAGATATATTAAATGTTAATATCGATATTATTACAATAGGTGGTTGAGGCTGGTAGCGATGAAAGTTTTTCAGACTCTGAAGAATCATCGGAACAGAGGGGAGGAGGTATTCTTACCAGACGACCATCTTACAAGAAAATTCTTAATGATTTAGGAGGTGGTGAAATTACAGGTAAGTTGGTTGTTCTTTTATTTAAATATTCAAAGAAAACAGTCAATTAACAATTTCTTTTTTTCTAAATTTAAATGTTTGAATTACGCGTTCGTTCATAAGAATTTTGAGTGAACATTTATGTACAATTAATATATTTTATATACCCTAATTTTTATACACTTTTAAAAATATATAGAAGCATACAAAATAATAAGTGCATGTCAGTTCATATAGTTACTATTAATATCTATTTTAATCAAATGATTAAATTAGTTTTAACAAGTTTAAAAATATTAATTTCTATTTAACTAAATGTAAAGATCAATTTTATAATAGTGAATTGTTATGAAAATTTACATTTTCTTAATTTTTCCCAAAATTTTGTTAAAGAATATGAATGCGACAGATTATGTTTGTTAATATTTGACTTTATCTGTATAAAAGAAGAAGGAATGCCATGCCAAGCTTTAAGTTAAGGTACTGTAATTAAAATTAATCTATTAAGAATATAGAAAATCTAAAAAACAAGATAATAGAATCTCCTCAAACTGTTACTTGTGTACTCATAAAGTATGAAAAAAGTTCAAACAATTATAATGGGGACAAAAAATTGTAAGACGATTAACGAATTATAAAATAGGTGAAGAACAACAATAATTTACATTTTATTTGGTTTCTGAAATTATATATTTTTATGCTTGTTTAAACCATTCTAATTAAAAATTTGGTCACTTTTGATTTTCATATGTTCATTACCTTGATCTATATCCTTTTTGTATGAGCTGACTGCACTACATTACAATAAATATACTATATACATGGCAGCCTGAAAGGAAATAGCATAGCACATACTACATATAATCTTGTTTTTATTCTCTGATAATTCTCTTTTTGGATATACATCTTAGTTGAATGGGGCAATGTACACGAATTATGCACCTTTATACAATCAGGAAAGTTATTTTAGAAGAAATATTAGTTATTATTATAAATGTTGTAACTGTTTCTGCGAATTAATGCGATAAAAAAACATGAATTTGTGAAATTCGTACTGTTTTATGGGGATTGATCAAGTTCAGTTACACACCGGCAACAAGTTTCTTATAACTGGGGGTTGTGCTGATTCGGTGTTGCAGACTGCCAATCCCCCCCCATAGAATCATCTTCTGAGTGTGATTCTAACGTGGACAGTGAAGTGTCTTCCCACTCTCTTCATTATCAGACAGGTTGGTTATTTTTTCTTCTACGTATCTTTCCTGGCTGTCCTTTATACTATTTCATTCTGTGCATATTTCAACCTATGTTCCATTATTTTGGAGGAAATAACGTTAGAGGAGAAAAAAAAAGTAAAACTGTTAGATTAAAATGATTCCTTTCACCTCTGTGTTTGCTGCCTTCTGTGATATTCTGTATTGTATTTGCTTGGTGTGGCATCCTGGCTTATGGATATACGATTATAATAATTTATATTAGTGTTTGGTTGGTGCCAAGAGTATGTTACTCAAAAAGTTCTCAATTAAATATGTAATTGTTATATGAATATAATATAATTAAATATAACTAGTGCATCCTAGCTGAAGCTGTTATCGTGTTACAGTAATTCCAGCGGGTACAATTCAAATTGCGACCCAAGGAGAGGGTGTTCCAGGACTTCATACCTTAACTATGAGCAATGCAGCAACTGCTGGTGGAGCAATAGTACAGTATGCGCAAGGTCAAGATACACAATTCTTTGTCCCAGGTGGGCGCTCTTTCATATCTTCCTTATAAGTGTTAAATTAATCATACAATGATATACAGAGGATACAAAAAATCATGGTACAACTGGCCGGGTAATGATCCACGCATGAATCATTTATATTTTCATCACGGATCACTAACACATTGTTTCTGTAAAAGTCCTTCAGAGGAGAAAAATGATTACCTTATGTTAAAGGGCTATTTGAAGAAATTCTAGAGAAATATAAAATTGGTGTAAATGTGAATGATTTATATATGATTGTAGCTCGTTAGTACTTCTAATTATAACTTCCTATGATTGATTATAAATATTATAAATGAATAAGATATAAATTTAAAGAGTACAGCCTCTGGCAATGTTCCAGCTTACACAGGACACGGTGTTGTAGTAGAAGATGCGGCTAGGAAAAGGGAACTGAGGTTGCTTAAGAACAGGTAAGAATAACAATTCTACTTTCAATTTTTTTCAAATGATTTGACCTTTTTATTTGGTATTTCAATTGAAAAATATAAATTTTTGTCTTGATAGACAAGCAGCGCGGGAATGTAGGAGGAAAAAGAAAGAATATATAAAGTGTTTAGAAAATCGTGTCGCGATATTGGAGAACAGAAATCAGACATTAATAGAGGAACTGAAATCGTTAAAGCAACTATGCGAGCCGAAAACTGACTGAGGTTGGTGTTCAATGTTAAGACACTGTATCAAAACTATTATCCAACTAAAAATCTTGTACATGTCTTCTTTGTGTACATTATCCTAAACGTTGTTAGGTAAGCGATGGTGATGTACATGCATTCTTATAAATAAGTGTTTCTGTAACATACTGTATTTAAGTGCGAACACAAAGGCTTGTGAAACTTGCTGTTACTAAAGCGAGAAGCCAAAGGTATATGAAGATACAAAGGCAGCAAACTTATAGGCAATATTCAGGAAGTCAATCTATAATATATTTTGGATAAACTTAACAATCATAAAACAAATTCATGTTAATGTTCATATATTCAAAGTATCTATATGTTGGTAACGTGACACAGCAAACATAAAATTAATGTTCAAAGAATATTCATTTAGATTACAGCGACTGTGTAATGTTCAAAAACACAGAGGTTCTTCTGTTCCATCGACACATGAACATTATATTCGTGTAGTTTCGGTCTACTTTAGGAACTTTTATATTAGTGAAAGTTCGAGAGTTATTTAAAAAGAAAGAATCAGAGAGTATGTTTACTAGTAGTCAATTTATGAACAAGATAATTGGACACTGATACGAATACTTCAGAGAATCGCCTTATACACAATATTTGCTAACGTAATTTAGAACCGATTAGCCTACAGGTGCGATTTAAAAATCAGATAGTTTCCACTTGTAAGAAGAAGTTATATTTGTTAGACAAAACAGATGTCTATAATCATTTTTCAATGTCTTTATTTTTTGTACTTGGAGAAGGTAGGACTGGTGTAAAAGAAAAAGAACAAATGAACAAATCTATTGCAAGTTTGTAAAACTGTAATACGTATGCCTGTAATACGTATAAGATTGAAGGTAATTGTAAATAGATCGAAATTTTACTAATTTGATCATTGTTGCTGTAACATGTATGTGTATAAAATGTCGCCTCGGTATAATTTATACTGTAGGGAACTATGCTATAGGGAAAGCATTAATTGAATGCGCTCTCGTCTGATTTTACTTTCTATCTTAAGATGCCTCAAGTGCGAAAAACTGAAGAACAGAATTTGTAAAATATGAATGTAATATATTTATCTGGAGTGCCTTGAAGATTTCTGTATACTCGCTAAGTATACATGACACACACATTGATGCGTGTACGGTCACGTATGAAATATACACACAACATGACACACACGCACGCGGGCGCGCACACACACACAAATTGTATGTATGAAATTATGTTTTAGGTAAATATGGGTACATACAATATTTTTAAACGATATATCATGTTACACTTTATGTTCTGCGTAAAAAATAATACAATTATGTTAATATTTGAATTTTTATTCTCATACATTCAACTAAAAATTAAACGAATAATGTTCAAATAATTGTTATTAGTTTACGCAGTGTACTGTAAATTACACGCAGATGTGATTACGTGAATTTTATGTCGACGCAAAAAGAAAAGAATTTATTAAAGTCATTGTTCTCATATAATTTTCGAACTTTATGGAATAATTTTTTCATTGTATATCCTACACATATTTACCACCACAAAAACAATTATTTTCCAATGCATTTTTTTTTTTTTTTTTTTTTTTTTGATAGAATGAATATAATATGAGTATAATTTGATTTGTTACGTTTATATGAAAAATATGAATTTCATATATTGAAAATCCAGTTTGATCATTCAATCATATAGTATGAATTGTTTAACCTTTTTTTGAGTATCTATATCGATAAAACTTTAGAGACTATAATTTTGTTTGGAGCGTTTATTGTTTATACATATAATCCTTCGTATGGAATAAGATAATGAGATTAATTTATATAGAATTCATTCGTATATTATTTCTTTTTATAAAATACTTTATATGATGTTTTCTTTTTTATACATTTTTGGTTGAGTGGTCAGGCTGGACCTTTCTTGTAACTAACTATACAGGATAATTCATTTATTTGTTGAAATTTTTAATGAATGCAAATCTACATTCTTCTTATACATGCTTGATGTGTAATTTACTATTATACACAGAGTTTTTACCAAACTGAAAACTAAGTTATTTCCGAATTCTTCTCTATAAGCTCAAAGTACAATGTACTTATAGTGATGTGTTATAGAATAAAAGCAATTCACTATAAGTTCCGTTTTTCTCACAGATTAAAATTTTATTTGTGATTACTGATGATCCTTACACTTTCATCTGTGTTCTAATGTTAATTATTTGTAAGATATATGTATATCTTGATTGCTGCTGCACCGATATTATGAAATATTGTATATAGATAATATATGTATTTTTACATATCATCTGCCTTTAAAGAATATAGTTCATAAACCTCTTAAAAAGTAGTATTATTTCTATAAATATTGTGTAGCAAAATAAAGAAGAGATATATAAATGAAATAACATGATTTTATTTTTAATAATTTAATTTTTATATTTAATACAGTATAGAGCATATACAGATAATTTATAGAACATTATGTATAATAAATGTGATTCTTGTCAATGAAGTACAAATTATATCAAATAAATGTGTTGAAGTAACTGCTTTCCTGAAACATAATAATATTATTAAGTGCATGTTTTAAGAAAATTTCAACATTCGCTCAACATTAGTGCATGAAAGCTTATATTTTGTAATTAAATGGTTACGAACATTTTATTATATTTTGTTATCGCTACCTGATCAAGGATGTTTACACATCATAATAATTTAAAGCATTTCTTCATATTAATATTGTTAATTGGACACTTTTGGAAGTACTGTTTCGGATTTTATACGTGGGTGTCAGTTGCATATCTTCCATTAATTGTTATAAAATCTACAATGAATGAAACTGAATAAAATATTTAATTCATAATTATAGTACTAAATTATTATAAAAAATACAATTCAGTTGGTAGTGCATGTTACTAAATAATCATAATATCATACGATCGGTAAAAATTTTCATCATGTTTTTGAATTATGATATTTATAATATAGGGTGTCCCTGAAAATGCCAAAGAGGTGCTTATATAAAATCATGTCTTTCTTTTTCTGGAACACCCTGTATGATACACAAATACATTTTGTCCATACGGGTATTGTACCTCGTGCATTTGTACTCTTCATTAAGATATTATCTGTTTATTCTTCGCAAATTATGGTAGATATAACATGATACTTACTGCCTGGAGTCGTAACAACATATTAGTGATTATTAACTGAATTTTTTCCAATGATTACTGTAAAATCTACAATAAATAAAACTGAATGAATATTTAATTGACAATTAATGATACCGAAGTATTATAAAGAACACAATTCAGTTGGTAGTGCATGTTAGTAAATAATCACGATATCATACTATAAATGGTAAAGTGTTTCATCACGTTTTTGAATATGATATTTGTAATACAATATATAAATACATTTTGCCCATATCATACCTTGTGCATTTGTTCTCTTCATTGAGATATTGTCTATTTATTCTTTGCCAAGATAGTAATTTGCTAATTATGGTAGATAAATACATACAACACCTGGTATTTCCTGCCTGGAGTCATAACCACATATTAGTGATTATCGATTGAATTTTTGCCAGTGATTATCGTAAAATCTACAATAAATAAAACTGAATGAATATTTAATTGATAATTATGATACTGAATTATTATAAAGAACACAATTCAGTTGGTAGTGCATGTTAATAAATAATCACGATATCATGTAATTGGTAGAGTTTCATCACGTTTTTAAATATAAAATTTGCGGTATAATACATAAATAAATAGATGTATTCTGTACGTACATTGTGCGTTTCTATTCTTCATTAAGATATTATATATTCATGCTTATTTAGAAAATTGCAATGAATAAATAGACACGTGTGTATCCTCCTGTAAACAAATGATTAAATTACTATTTACATAAATACTATTCAGTATAATTATAAGGTACTGAAAAATATATATTTTGTGTTTTAATATATAGATAAAGCTATTGAATTATCGTATCATTTTATGATAAGTGTAATAAATTATTGAAGATGCTTTTGGATTTAAACAGGGATACTATGAAATTACCAAGAAGCTAAATAAATATATTTTAATAGTTTCATACCCACCCATAATAAACGGGTATTTATTTAGCAATATTCGTCATAATCCTATTTAGAACAAATTTATAATATAGTACAATTTTTCACGTGCAACATTTTTAATTGTTCAAGTTACATTAGTCTTTTCTCCGATTTCTCTCACTTCCACGAACTTTCACGAACATTCTGTTCCAGTCTATGTAGTCTACGAAGGCCAGTGAAAATTTTGAAAGAAGTCATGAACAAATGAGATACTATACAAAATTCATACCTCCCCGTTTTTGTGAAATGCTTTACAGCACTACTCGTGTTTAATTTATAAAACGAAATGATAGCGGGAAATTTAAATTGATCACGTGCTACATATGTAATCAATGTTATTATAACATATTTAATTACAAAGTTAATTATTTAAATACTCCGTATTATCTATTAGTATTAAAAATAAATTCAGTAAAGCTTTCTATAATTGTAGATTAATTTTAATAAACACAGTGTTTACGTAATCTAATATTATCAATTATATATAGAATCAATACTAAACTGGAGATCTAAAAACTATATAATTTATTGTAATTCGATCATTTTTTGTTATTATTTGTTTGTTATATGTTTACCAATCTGGTACTGAATGATAGATTTTATTATATTTATAGTTATATCAGAGAGGAAATGAGAGTGCTCACGCCCCGGTTTTGGCCGTTCCCA